>JAMYHX010000445.1:0-37960 GCA_025529335.1 Rhizopus sp. PT2906
ATACACGACAAAGCTTCTACATATACGACATCCAGTTTGTCAGCAAGCGAAATCAACCAATGGTAAACGTGACAATATAATTTAACGATCGCGAATTTTACTCTTGGCATCAGTGTCAATAATTTTTAGAAAAACTGTATAACCATGAAAGTCAACGTTAATGGATAGTTCTTATCACCTATACAACTAGCTCGTGGTTTACATCAAGGAGGCCCCATCAGTCCTCTTTTATTCAATTTAGTAATGGAACCCTTGGTTAAATCAATTGTTTATTCTCAACGAACTCGTGGCTTTGCTTTTCCTTTGGTCGACAATATGAAAGGCGTTTCCTTACCGGGCCATCTTTCAGTCCCTCCAGAAATCAAAGTCCTAACATATACAGACAACCTTTTGATTTTCCTTGCCGATCAACATGATATTCAGGAGGTTCAATCTCTCATTCATCAGTATAATTTGGCGTCTACTGTTAGAATGAACTATAACAAGAATGTGACTTTCCCTGTTCCAGGTTCTTCCCACATGGAATGGCCAACACTTTTGCAGTCTTATGGAGTTACTGAATGGCATGATTCCACACCGTCTGAGCCACTCACATACCTTGGCTACCCTCTGTTACAATCTTATCAACAACGTATCCTAGAAAAAGTATCTAAAGCTTGTAACACTCTTAAGCAAATGTCTCTTTCCATTCGCGGCAGTGCAACCGTCCTCAATGTGCTTAATCTGTCCTCGCTTTGGTATGTTCTTAGAGTAGTTGGGATTAACTAGATAACAGAGATTTAAATAACCACATTTAGAAGCGTCCAGCACTAATTGATTCTATCAAAGCGGTCAAGATCTCTTTTTGATTTGGGCTGCTGACAATAAAAGTTCACCAACACACTTTTCACCAATAGACTTGATCAATTTCTTGAGCAATATGTACACCTCTAGATCTTATGCAATTTCTACTATTCAACTTTTTCATTCTGGCGTTTCACAAATATAACACACACCAATAATCCTCACTAAAAGCGTTGAGCTTAATAAGTTCATTCAAGTGTTAAAATCTCAAACGCCGCCTGTTCGACTGCATCGTCCAACTATTGGTCTAAAACCAACGTTCAACTATATCCCTTCTCTTGATCGTCCTTCGATATCGTTATCTCCTCTTCAAATGAAATTGGCATTTCTTCTAGGTGCCACTTGCTTCTTGCGTCCTTCTGACCTCCACCGTATTCCGTTCAGCTCAACAAAGGTGACTAACACTGGTTCATTATACTTTGAGGTCCATTGTACTAAAGAGAAACGTAAACATTGAAGAATTATCAAGTCGTTTGAAGTGAAGAACACCATCTTCGGCAACTTTGCTCGGCTGCCACATATCAAATCTTCAGCAATCGTCGCCCTTCGGACTCTCCTGATACACTGTTTCTGCACTCTTACGCTCAAGCCGCTTAGTGTTCGTACTGTTCAATATTGGATCAGTAAATTCGTCAGAAAGTCCACAACAGAACCACGTGTTTCTTTCCAGTCCATCGCTTCATCTCTCGCTCTTAAAGTAGGTATTCCTAAAGATGGTATTGTCACCATGGACATCTGGTCTTCCTCCGCTGTCTTTGAAAATCACTATCGCCGTGAACATCTCTCTCTCAATTCGATTTCTCCAGCACATTGATTGATATTGGCGATGCCGCTGACGAAGATGACGACCATTTCTTTGATGCGGAAGATAAAATGACATGAGATTGAACCCAAATATTATTATTTAGATTATTTCTCTGGATCAGCAAATCATATTTTGTGTTTTCATGTCTAACCAAGTATTTACTAGATTATATGCTCATCGTAACAGACGTTAGGCATCTCAAAGTCATACGAAAGAGAACTGGAAAAAAGAGCAATGAGATACTTTAGGTATATTTTCAATGGAGCCAAATTTATTTATATAAGCGCAAACCTTCTCCTGTGAAGATACACTAAAGTTTCTAATAAAAAAAAGTGTACATTATGCAAAGATGATTTTTACAAAGAATTATACTCTAGGAGTAATCTGATCGGTCGAAGAAGATTTATTAGAGCTCTTGACGTTAGATTCTTTAATCCTTCTAATCCATTTTCTATCCATGTTGAGTGATGGATATATTGAGATAGACACCGTTTCTGATAATCCGTTCTCTTTGTTGTTCTTGGCCAGAGCATCCGCCTTGATTCTTCTTAGTGTGTCAAAAGCGACAACATAGCAGTATTTACTATATTTTCTCGATGACACACATATAATGTAAGCATAGCTCGCCTTGATATTCTGTAACATGTAGCCTCCATTGACTTGCACGTCGAATTGAAAAATAGGTGAAATGAATTTACTGGGATCAGGTGTACTATGATACTCCTTGGCAATAAACTCTTCAAGTTCGAAAAAGGATGCAAATGGAGAAGTAAAATCCATGGCATCGTTTTCAATATATTTGTTAGGATCATAAATATTGTCCATTATGTGTTGCCGCAACATATGAAATTCGGTCATTGTTTTTTGATACGATTCCATATTAGCGTTAACTGCCTGTCGAATAAGTTCCAAGTCATGCTGAAGTGCAGAATCGTTCTTTCCTGTTGCAAGTTCCGTAGCTCGATTCCAAGGTCCAGTTAAGTCATGATCCTTTAGTGGTATATCTACTTCAGAAAACATGCATTGTGAATACTTTGTAAAGGCTGCTGTTTCTGTCATGAGTGTTTTGTATAGATGATCCATAGTTGTCACACATGGTGATTGTTCCAGTAGAGTGTAACAGTCATTGGCCTCCTTGTAAGCTCGTTTATGGCCCTCTCGCTGTTTATTCTTTTTGTCCATAAACCATATTGGATGAGGAATCTTGGAGAAATTGGCACGATCTCGGTTATAAACTGATTGCTTAAGATGTAGACCTTGCTTGGGAGCATCTACCAGTCGAGCACACATTTGTGCCAAGTAAGATACATCAGGATCATCTAGTGCTGATTTCTCTGCCAGCACAGTTCTCCAGTTTTCATATAAACCAAGTGTACCATCAGGCATCTGCACATTGATAAAATTGGCTTGCAGTGCCTTTTCTGGATCTGGATATGCTCCAATTTGTTGTCCCAAAGTTGACTTATCTTTTTGAAAGGCTTGAGTTACACGGTCAAGTTCTTTAATGACAGGCGAGGCTTGGAATGGTTCGACAATTCGTTGATCCCAGCAACAGAATATCTAGACATTAATTAGGATCATGTCTTTGTTTTTCTCTTTTGCACTTACCAAATCACCATCATAGTCACCTCCACCTAGCTTACTGGCTAATGAAGCATCTCCTGTGACAGGAAAGATGATAATATCTGTATACATTCTCAATGCTGGACAGTCGACAGCCTTCACTTTTTGAACATCACTCTTCAGACCACAGGGATTACGAGTAATGACGACATCGCCCAACACAAGACCAGCCCGAATACCCGTTTTTTCATCTACTCTACGTGTGGATAACTGTAGAAAGACTTCGTCTGGCTTTAACAGTCCAGTTGGATCAGGCACACAAGTAACAGTGCAAGATTGTGGTACTTCAATTCTGTACTTTGTATTGACAGACTTCATGACTTGTCTGAAAATGGTTGTGATTCGAGTAGCTACAAAAGCATTAGTCAGGTCAAATCCAGAGTCCAAGAGTCTGACAACAGCTTCAAAAGCATTGCCAGGATATCCAGAGTACTTGTTGAGAGAGTCATATGATTTAGTAGACAATAGGTAGTTAGTGTGTGATTTGTTCGTGTAGGACCCTGAGGTGTCCGATTTTGAATCGTCATCAGCAGAATCTGAATCCAAATGGAACATGTCATTTTCTATATCGTCCTCTGCACTCAGGTCTTTCCAAACGCATTTCTCCGTCTGCTCTTCATTCTCCCAACGTCGCGTCATGATGCTTCCTGTCTTGGTAACCCAGTCTCTCAAGATCTTTATGTTTTGGTTCTCTGTGACAACAGTAGCTAATCGATGGATATATTCTTTCAAGATTTCAACAAACACACTTGTAGGCACACCACCTGCTGCCAATACTTGAATAAACTGTGTGTTGAGGTTGGAAGGGTATATACATATTGAGTTTTTGACGAGATCAAATGTGTAATGATGAGGATCTAGTGCACAATTGGGCTGAGGTAAACCAGTCTTGAACTTATGCTGGCTTTTGCGTATCTTAATGTATTTCCCTGAATTAAAGTCCATGTCGGGAGCAAGTATCCAGATACCTTTTGCACCACCAATACGCCCTTGGATAGCACAAGGTAGTTCATCTGTTGTCTGACAACCCATAATTTCCTTCATGGCTGCACAAGAGATGATGCCACAGCCATCTGTCATGCATGCTGCGTCATCTTTCACTGTCGCTATTTCTGAATAGATATCATCAATATACTCAATCTCAGACGGATCAAACTGGATGGTAGGGATACTGCTGCTGTAGCCTAGAGACATACGACTAGCATATTTGCTCATTGACATATCCCAGTTTTCGATAATCGGCATGTGCCAATCGATTACTTGCTGTATTGATATCGGTTCCAAATCTGGTCCTTCAGTTGCAAAAAAGACAAGTGTACTGTCTTTGATAAACAGAAACCGAAACACACGCTGCATTAATAAAAATGGTTTCAGTAAGAAATCCTTCATCATTCGGACCATGGATGGTTGTGAAGATTCACTAAGGACCATTTCTAAAAAGCGATCTTGTCCAAACTTTCGAAACAGACGATTTGAGGCTGTGATCTTGGGTACACGCAGATTAATCTTTGGAAGGGTTCCTGTGGTTTTAAATTGAATAACTGCACTGTATCGCACCATTCTGTTTTTCAATAGCTTCCGCTTTATGCTGTCTTGACTGAAGCTATTCTCATTATTGATACTGATCGATGTTGGAGGGCTTGTAGGGCTGAATGGCATGGCTTCTTTAGTCGTCTGAGTTGTGACAGAAGATTTTTCTGTTTGAATATAAGACCAGACATTGTCTGGACAACGCTCCATCTTTGAGTAAGCTAATCCAGTAAGCCTTTGGCCAAGTCTTGTTTCTGTATTCCAACGCAACATGACTTCATACAATTTTCTTGGTTCTGACATTCCAATTCTGATAAAGCTGCGAAAGGCATCAAATGGGACTTCATTCCAAGGTATCTTACAAGCCTGCATAAATCGTGCGATTTCATAAATAACAATCCAACTAACGCCTTGAAAAAGTTTTGTTGATTTTGTAGGGCTCCAAATAATGTTGTACTCTTCTGATTTAGTTGCTTCAGCAGGAAAATAATCAAGGGGTGATGGAGGTGGTGTATTTAGTCTCGAAGTTGAAGGTGAAGTGTTATCAATCTTTGGCTTTTTTACCATAGTCAATGGAGTAACTTTATCAAGTGCTTCTGAAGAGGTACGTTTGTTACTCTTTCCTTGATCAGGTTCATTCATAAATAGTTCATCATCAATGTCTTCAAAGATATCCTCTGGCACTTTAATAATATAAAAAGAGAGAGTGAATACTATATGTAAAATTTTGCTCATATTTCATAAACATACGTAGACCAGATATTTCTTGGCTCACCTGAGAAATAAAATCGTTGACAGTCTTCTTTCTTTGACGGGGCGGGTTCCATTTTATAAAGGAAGTTACGATAGTGTCGAGTAGAGAATGGTCGCTTAACGACAATAGTTGCTTAATTAACAGAATCTCTTTATACGAGACATTGGGTTGTTGTAATTGAGAAATACGATCTGTCAAACCAAGGTGATTATATATTTGTTTAGCGCAACGCGTCAAATGTGGATCAAGTGACATTTAGTCTTGTGATTAGATTCAAAAACAAAAAAAAAGCAATGAAACGAAGACTAGTTTTCACAGCAGAACAAAAGAGCTCAAAATTGGTGGACTTTTAATAATAAAAAATAGGCACAAAATCGTAGCAATGCTCAAGGGTTTTTTTTTTCATTTTTAAAATGTTCAAAACCGCCGACGATAAGAAACTAAGGGGGTAAAAACAGAAAATGAAGCAAAGACATGATACAGCACCATCACGACTGATGATGACAAGATAACTGTGACTAGACAATTAATTCTACTCTGTACCACACAAAGGCATTTCGTATAAAGATGCATGCTATCATTACCCCCTCGTCTCCTCCCTTTCTCTTCTACCTCTGGCAGCAAATGATACAATTAAGATTTAATATTAAAAGCGATACAATTGACTGACAAAATGAAAATAAAGAAAAGAAAAGTGATAAACCCATTTGTTGCCACAGTGCATTCAACTTTGAATGACCGCCATTTAAACTATGCGAAAAGATTAAATCGCCCTGTAGAAAAACGCGTAAAATATTTTTTATTTTATGCTCCTTTATCCATAACAGCTCACACAGTTATTAAATATACATCATCTACTGAAATGTCTACTAACTTTAAAAGTACCTCCGTCTCTATTACTGCTGATTTTGTTTGCTGTACTGTTCCAGATTATGAGGAAAGTGTTCAGACCATCATCTTTACTACGTCTGATAAGTTCGAGGAATGGTTCAAAAAGGACGCGTTCTTGCATTCTAAGTGGGGTATTTAAACGACAATATCCCATTACAAGCAATCTCCAGTTCATCGGGAAGCCCATTTTTGAAGCTTTGCCAGTTCACACCACCTTCTATTTGTGTGATCATGCTGGTGCCGACCAGAGAAAGCTAAGAATAGCACAGGTCCTATTGATACTACTAACGTCTTATCTTCTGTAGATAATGATCAAGGTAGTAGCAGTAACGAACTAGAGGTTATGCGTCCTAAGAAGGCCCGTATTACTATGAAGTCTTCTATCAATCTAATGGAATCGTATCATAACCAATTGAAGACGTTCTATCTTGGTCGCTCTCGCTCTTTGCGTGTAGATCGCCTAATCTACTTGCTATACCAAGTGGTAGCATTAGATTATTGGCAGGACACAATCAAAGCTGCACATGATTTTGGTGGGGTTCGCTTGACAGCCAACGAAAAAAAGAAGAGAAGAGCAGCATATTGCATTGATTACGTCGTTGCTTGTTCCATGGTAGAGCAGCTCGAAGAAAATGTTTATCAGTGCAGATCCTTCACTGAAGAAAATCTCTTTTATGAGATGGATACAAAAGAAGGCTTTTTGAAGAACTGCAGCTGCCCTGATCAAACAAAGATGTGTAAGCATATTTTTTTGGTCAGCCGCGTAACCAAACTGCCTTTTTCTCCTCGTGCTCCTGTCCCTGTTGCTCAGCAAGAAAGGTTTTCTGCTCCAAAGGAAGACCAAGGCCTTCTTTGCCGTGAAATATAATTTGGCGTTATTTATCAGATTTGTTTCACTGTATCAGATAAAGCTTTGTAAGGCCTGTTGCACCAATGATCTGTTGATCTGCCTCATTACAGGAAGCGTGACTGTAATTAAAAGTTCGTATGATCTCCTGAAATAATCTGTGGGGATTTCCTTTTTTGAATCTTGCAGTGTCCTATCGCAGCGTCTCTAGCATTACCCATTTGAATAAGAAATACATTGTAAAGATGTTCTACTTTAATTAAGAAAATGAGTCATTCCACCGTATCTAACGCGGGTGACAACATCACTGTGATAAATAGTATAAAGCTAACATTTGACATAATCTGTGTGCGATAAATAAGCTTTGGCATGGCCAAGGATATCAGCAGCAAGTTTATTTTCCTTTTTTTTCTTTCTTGCCTTCAATAATCTCTGAAAGCTATCATCAGATCAGTGAGGATAACAGTCTGATGAGAGTTTCTTATAGCTCAAACACTTTATAACCTAGAATGAAACATACTGAACAGAAAAGCTATTTTGATGGCGTTAACATAACAAGGGTTCCAATTCTACGGCAAAACTTGAAGAGTACTGCCAGAGAAAGCTCTGAGAATCCTCCTTTAAAAAGACCAAGTCTTGTGCCAGAATCTTCTGGACTCTTATACAACAGCTTCTTGAGTTCTATTCATGATTATATAAAAACCACCGTTGACTCCATTACTAAAAAAAGCAAAAATGTGGAAAGGGATCTGAACAACATGTCAGTAACCGTTTAGCTCTCAGAAATTTTTATAATTCCAAAAACAGAGTCAGATTGAAAAGGATGTGTGAAATGCAAAACGACCGCTTTCGAAGACGCTTGTGTGTGAAAGAAAGAACGTTTTTGATAGGCAAGAAAGGTAAAGAGCACAGTAATATACGATTGATGAATACTCAATAATAGATAAATTATTTAGTAAAAGGTAAAAGCAGGCCATGCCCTATCATGTTTATCGGAGACAGAGGCATGGGGTAGGCTCAACAACAAAAGGATTCAGACGATATGGTGGAAAATGGAAGCAGTGCATGCATGGTATGAACGTCAATGTGCGCATCACAAATGAGAACATGACGTCTCAAACCTGCATGTACTGCTTCTCCAAGCTGGTCCACTCTATACATCGAAAAATGATCAACGATAAAGAAATCAAGAAAAAAGTAAAAGGATATTTCTTGTGCAGAAACCCTGACTGTGTGTTGATGTTGAACCAAAAAGCCGTCAAGCCGAGAGACAACCTTTTTGCATTCGCCATTGGCCTTTCTAGCCTATGCTCGCTGCTCTTCCAGGAAACATTTCCTGAACTATCTGCAAAAATTAGTCACTGCAACACTGACTTTATCAACAAGACTGCATCCTTCCTAAATGCAAGAAAATGCTGGGATATTGGCCTTGATGCCAATAATCAGGGTAAGTCAAAGACATTTGAAAAGAATGGCTACTAAAATTCTTCATTAGATTCAGTTGTGATTTCTTAATTGCGGTGGCAATTTAACATTCCCGTAAACTATGAGGCGGTTTTAAAGCTTGACGGTTTTTCAAATTACATAAGGTACTTTAGACGCTTTTTGAAGCTTAGTCACTCATACAAATAAACTCATGTATGCTTAGTTTTTGTATTTAATATTAAAGTAAACACGACTTCAATTGAGTTTCCATGGGCTTGCACTGACTACTCGGAAATACAAAAAGATTAGGCTGACAGGGTTCAGAGTAGGCTAAGGCACATGATAATTAATCGTCCAAGCACTCGTCTTTCACTCTCAACATTGTCCATCCAGTCTCAATACCTTGTAATTACGAACGGTTAGTATTGGATACAACACAATATGGTGCATGGTAATAACTTGGTTTTGGTTCAGTACATTCTTTAATCCTTGATATCAATGGTCGTTGCTGGAAGGATTTAATAACAAAAAAATGAAAGATGAGACTTGTCTGCGCTTTTATATGAACATATTATGTCATCTGATCTATCAGCTAACATGCCTTTGAATCAGTCGAACGACACCAATAGCCTTACCTAAAGAAACAGATGACATTCGAAATCAACTGCTATCCATACTGAAAGTAGCATATTAATCAAGGCTGACCAATAGGTCGATTAGCCAATCATCAGCAGTTGTGAGCTTTGATCTTGAAAACATAAAACAGTTCTACCTTGTTTCCATACTCAAGGATACAGACAAAAAAGAAGAAACAAGAAAATAAGCAGTGTGATGATTAAAGATAGAATACACACGTATACTGTAGGATACTGTGTCATTGACGGCTTTTTAAATTGCGGAGCACCATGTTAGGTGTTCAAACCCCGTCAAATAATATTTGAGGAACCGCAGCACTATTTAAAATGCCGACGTTCGTGTTTTTTGAAATGGTAATGGTTGTTTACGATTATCCTGATTTAGTAAAATGTAAGCTACAGAAATAATAACAAACCAAATAAAGACGCTTGAAAATAGTATAAATCAACAGGATTCATTCTGATTCTTTCTCTATCTTTTTTCTCTATCTCTTTAATAATAAATATACAACAATGGGATTCTGTACTTACTGTAACCAAAACGTATACAGCAACACAACTTGTCCAAAGTGTTACCGAAGTTTATCTTCAGATAATTCTTCAAGAATTAACTCTTTATTCAACACACAAAGAAGATTAAGTACTACTGACAAATGGCAAGACACGTAAAGTATATCATTGGCCATTGTAACTATATACTCAATTAAAGGCATATGTTTAGATATAGCAAAAAGGCTATCTTTAGTAATAGCCCGACACCTTCCTTTTCAACACCAAGACAAAGAACGACACAGCAACGTATGACAATGCCCAAGTTTACTAAAGAAGAAAACCAACAAGAAAATAAAGACGTTAATAACCTCAAATCTTGCGCTTACTGCAATAAAAGACAAAATTCTTGGTCCGATTTTAACAATTTTACCATCTACAAGTCTGTTTACTATTGCAAGTCATGTCTAATTGAAAAACTTAGTTGGTAAATAGACAACGTAGTGTAACTATTCGTGTATCGTAACGTTTTATCATAGTCCAAAATGCAAAGTGCAAGTAAAGCTTACTGACTCACAAGTTGACTTTAACAATCATATTTGGCATGCCTCTTGCTTCCAGTGTCATCACTGCTCAAGCCCGCTTAAGCAAGCGTTATCCGTTCAAGATGCTGAAGGTAACCCATGCTGTCGATCATGCTATATCAGCAAGAAGCAACCCTCACCTGAGTCTACAAGCATTTCTACTCCTTTGCTATCCACATCAAAATCTGCACTTGCCTCTGCCTATTTTTCAAGACGAAGAAGACCTTTGAGCGCCTTGGTTAATCATGCTATTGAAGATGAACCTGCTACTCTAGGAAAGATCTTTGAAGAAACTTCTAGTCAAAAGGGACCCGGTGCTGCCTCTGTTGATCCTGTTCCCATTCAGCCTACAGACACTACTGTATTAAACCAACCAGAGGCAGCTGCTACCCCCAAGGAAGGTCCTGAACCTGTAAATACCCAAAGTAATCAAGCTTCTAGTGATACAAAGACAGATGAGGAATCTAAAAAGACAACTCATCGACGCAAGAAATTGGTGGTGAAGAAACCATGCAAGGAATGCGGACAGCATGTTTCCAAAAAGGACTATCGTGGTCTCAAGACAATAACAGGTGAAGTTTTATGCTATCACTCCTACTGTCTGTTCTGTGCCAAGTGCCATCAGAGCTTCACAGATCTTGAGTTTTGCACTGATGGTAAATACTTTTATCATACCAAGGTAAACAAAAGAATAACCAAGATAGAAAAAGTATAACTGAGTACTAACAAAATAACATAGTGCCCTGAAGCGACAATAGCTAGAGAAAGTAATAATACAAGTCCCCTAAGTGAAGAAGAAGAATCATATCCCAAGACACCTACTATGCCTTCTTCTGATGTTCACTTTGATGTCTTGTCCTCTTCTCCTACAAATGCCAGCATGTTGCCCGAGAGAGAAGACCAGGAATTAAAAAAGGACCAGAGCACAACAACTACAGAAATCATTTGTAATGCCTGTTCAAATCCTGTGATAGATACTTATTTGGAACTGGCCAATTCATTTTACCATAAAGAGGTATGCACGACTATAGAATTTTTTTCTCTGTCAGCCCTAACTTACTTTATTCGTCTAGTGCCTGCTATGTGCTGGTTGCCAAAAGACAGTACCTACTAACCGTCAACTTTCGAAATATCAAGACAAGATATACTGTGATAGTTGTGCCCTCAAGAACAATCTAGCACAGAAAAAGAAAAAGGAGACATTCACAAAAGACTTGAAAGTGATGCTTAACAATGATGTTATCAAGAAGACAAATGGTATTACAAGTCCATCGGATATATTCAAGTCTAGAAAGAAGAGCTTGCCTAGGCTTGGCGGTGTTCGTACATGTGCACGATGTAATGAAAGCATGCCATTTTTGGATACCCACCCAGGGCCCAATGCAACTCGATGGCACAAAAAATGCTTACGATGTGCTGGATGTAATAAGCAAATGGACTCTGATGCTCACATGACAGTGAATGAGGCTACAGGTCTTTGTTTGGTTCACTGCCGAGAATGTTTAGATAATGCACCTAAACCAAGATTTGTTCGATAATATATGATTGTTATGTTGTGTATAGCCAAATACAATGTTTAATAAAAAATGCTCTTAAGGGCCCTTATCCATTCTTTTATTTTTCATATTCTTGGTACTAAACACTCTCATGCCTGATTCAACCAACAAGGCTGAAAAATAAAAATAACAGTGATTTCATTGACCAAATTTCTTTATGTAGAGAACAATACCCAAATTGAACTTAAATCCAGAACTCAGGTAGGAATACAAATCTATTACGACTTGATTCTCTCATCTAGAGTACACTGCCCGTTTCTATTCTTACAGTATGTAGGCGTCTTACTATACATACAAATTAAATGACATTATAACTGCTCATTAACCATAAACATGCTGAAAAGTTAATTTTTGTAGGATATTCAGTATTAATAAAAGCTATAGACATTGGGACAGTCGAAGATATATGTATTCAAACAAGCTAATAGCCCTGAACAATGCTAGCAGTATAATAGTCAGTAAACAAGATAAAAGAAAATCAATATTAGCTCATAATTCTTGCAAGAAGAAGAAGTTAGACGATATATAGTTGCGACGATGAAGTCAAGAGCTCCAATTCCAGTGAAGGTAATTGTTAGTGTTGTGTGGTTATTACTGAATCTGAATAGCTAGCTTATTGATCTTCAAGGGGATCCAAATGGCACTTTCAAAGAAATGTTTAGTCATTAAGGTAGATGAATACAGAACAAGTGTAGTGTGTAGTAGCTGCCATGGTGAACTTCAGAAGGTTTATGAACCAGAAAACGCGCTGAACTGTAATCACAGGTATGATTTTATTACATTTATCTAATGTTTTAAGAATAACTAATATAAACTGTTTACAAAGAAAGAGAAAGAGGATGCTGCCCAATGAAAGAAAAAGTAGATTAAGCTGTTTAGGATCTGACAAAAAAGTATTATGCAAGAGCAGCAAATGCGTTGAGCGCAAAAATCCATATGCTTGACAAGAGCACTTAGAGTGATTAAAGATTAAAAAATAATACATATAGAAAGAAATTGCAAAATTTACCCATTGAAAGTATGTAACTACTGTTCAATTGATGATGCAGTCAGATCAAGATTAGTTTTATCTGTTAAGAACTCCAAAATAACAATACTCTAATAGGATGGGAATCGAAGTGTGAATGCAGCAAGAAAATATCCGCTCAATATTGTAAAATTATATCTCATCTAATTTTAACATTAAGTCAAGACCAGAATTACTTCAGATACACGAGCTGCGCAGGACCTTTAAAGTAGGTCATCCAGCCTTTTCGATGGACCTACTAATTTAGTAAATGAAAGAACAACTCATAAAATGTGACGTAATTAACGTCATTTTTAGAGCGTACGTCTTGTTCCACCTCACTATTCTCCTTCTGTTTGCAGGCATCCCAAAGCCAATAATCATGAGGACAGGGTTAGCTCTAAAAGTCATTTTTTGTAAAAGGGTCTCCTCTAGTAACCCTTACTATGGCTTCACCATAAGCTTTTAGAAGTTGACGGGGGTTTAGTCACAATCCGAAAACACTATATTTTCGATAATTCAAATTTGCAAGAAAATATAAAGAAATTTGGATATATATAAAAGTACTTTTTGCGTTTATTTGACATACAAGCCGAAATTGAAAAATAGCTCTGGTATCCTTTTTCAAAGTAGTTTGAGAATTTTTGACCAATCATAGCCTTTTCACGAAATGCATCAAAAAGGGTAATTTGTACTACGTACTGCCACAAAAGGAGATTGTTAAGCAATAGCCCAAAATATGCAAAGACAAGTCGCTTCGTACAACAAAGCCATCAGCTGCCTCCACAGCTTAACAAGGAGGAGGGAGTCATCCCCACACTTCATACTCCGATTACCAGGAAAGCGTCACAGGTTTACCTGATATAGTGTTCGTAGGTTTCCAGGCTGAAAGCTTTTTTTACTTTTTATATATAAAACCATGTCTCAGTCGCAACGTACGTTCGTTTTTCGCAATACGTTTGCAGCTTCTGTTTCATCCTTGGATATAGACGAACAAACTACCCATGAACGTTCTGTTACGCCAACGAATAATAATGGCAGCACGAATAGAGAAGAGACAAACACAACACCCCTTGCTGGTAGCTCTACTCAGAGCACTCCAACCAGTGCAGAAGCAGATGCATATAAGCAGACAATGTTAAATGGTAGAGACAGTCAAGTCACATTCGCTACTGCTCTCAGTAAAGGCATGATTTCTCATCCCCACTGGACCGTTTCAGAAACTAAATCTCTCATTGAGGCAGTAACCAGGTTCTATAGTCGTATGGTGCAGGCTAGGACAAATAACATGCTGGGTTCTGTCTGGGAAGACGTGTTGTACGAATTTAACTTGGGAAAGCCTTTCCGACGTAGCCGAAGAGCTTGTCAAGACAAGTGGCACCAACTTGTAAAGCAGTATAAGGATGCAGACGAACAGAGAGCTAGGGATGGGTCTTGTAGCTTTCTATACTATGATGAAATGCATAGGGTGTTATCAAGAGAAACACCTGCAGTCAATCCTATGTTTACTTCTTTTTCTATTGGCCATCAAGAACAGCAACAACAACAACAACAACAACAACAACAACAAGAATCACCTCAACCAGTTCAAGAGCAACATCAACGATCACCGCAACCGCACCAGCTACCGCCTCAGACCCAGCAACTGCTTCCTCAAATGCAACAATCGCCTACGCAGCAGCTACCACCTCAGCAACTGCCGCCTCAACAGCAGCCTCATCAGCAGCTTCATCAGCCTCAAACATCTCAACCACCGCCTCCACTACAGCAACATCAACAACAACAACATCAACATCAACAGGAACAGGCTTCTCAGGGTGCCCCCCTAACTCATTTACAACAAAATCGACAGATACAACCACCTAATGCTCCACCTGTGCAACAGGAGCACCAACAGATACCAACTACGACTTTGCAGGCTAGTCGTATTATCAATAACACCAGCTTGCCACCAGAGCAGTCAGTTCAACCTATTTCCTCAAGGTTGACACAGCAGCAGGCTGTACCTAATGTGATCTATAACCATGATGATTCTACAAGACCAGATATGGTTGAAGGAAGACCAATAATAAAGAAAAGACGTACAAATACCACTGAGGAATTATTGGAGAACCTGCTACTGAAACAAGAAGAATTAATTAGCGTCATTAGAGAGCAAACTGAATTACAAAGACAATTCCAGGTTCAAAAAAGACAACAGCATCAAGAGCTGATAAGTCTATTAACCCATCTGGTTGATAAAATACCCTCCGACGAGATGAAATAGTGTAAATAAAGCTGCATCCTACTGGTTCCACGGAATCTTCATTTCCGCGGGGAATTTGAGCTATTTTTAAATCATTAAGGCCGAGCATCATGCCACACTAGTCCAAATTTGTAAAAATTTGTCTCACGGGAGAATAAAGGAGGGGGATGGGTTTACAAAACATATAAATAGAGCCAAGTTTTGTTGTTATTTTCTTTGTTATTATTACAAGAAAAAAAACTCTTATACAAAATGGATCCTGGTTACAAGCTTCTTCAACACATCAAAACTGTCCCAAATTTAATCAATGAAGACCCAAGTATAACTACCCCCAAGAATTCAAGTTTTGTGGATCTTCCTTGGTCTGAATTCTCAAAACTGTTAAAGCATCCTACATCTTCAAGTACAAGTATTGCTAGCTCAAGTACTAATAGCAACCAAAGTTCAGATAACGAAGAAGAAGAGAACCTATCCTTGGGTAATTGGGACTCAATGACTGGCTACCAAGATATCAATCATGGACATTCTCTATAAACTCATTCGTCATTTTTCCTTTTTTTTTTTCTTTGTTTGGCATCCACTGTTGTCATCCAGCAAACACGCATACATGCATATAACTCATAACGCATTTTAATAAAAGAACCTTTCTTTTTGTGGTCTTTTTTCATGTTTCTCTCTCGATCAAAGATCGAGGAATTGGATGATCCACTTAGATATTACGAGCAAAAGATAGTTAATCAAGTCAAGAAGAGTGATCCAAATTTAGCCAAAATTACATTAGAAAAGGTTATTCATACTTATAAACATGATCCCAGATATCAAAACAATCCAAGATATCTGAAACTCTGGCTCATTTATATCTTTGATCTTTCTCAGGACAAACGTATTGAAAGGTTTGAATTGTTGATAAACTATCGCATTGGTCATAAACTAGCTTTACTTTACGAAGCTGTAACACACGAACAAATACAACAAAACAGGTACTTTAGCAAAACATTATAGTTCAATTATTCTCACATTACGTTAGACTTAATGACGCACACAATTCACTCCGGTTAGGGTTAAAAAATAACGCAATTCCCACAAAAAGATTAAGAAGAACTTATGAACAATTTAAATCGCAAAATTGGATTGATTTTGACCAGTCTGAGTACACATTACTTAACTATTCTAATGAATACAACAATCATGCCTTAAATGATCAACATGATGGTGACGACAGCAATGATGATGAGCACCTGTTGCTTTATGATACCACCGTAAGTCGACTTGCGTCCTCGTGTTGATCTAACTATTTTACACAAAAGAATTACTTTATGGACAACAAGAATTTATCATCTCAGCTGAACTGGTTACGTACTCAGCTGGAACACTATGCTCGTGCTTCAATCCTACGTGAAATTGATTATAATGGACGGGAAATTTCTGTGGAAGAGCTAAGAGTCAAACATAATCCCGCAATGAGAGTAAAATCAGCCTATCGTCATCATCCTTTGATATTAACACAAAAGGTGCTTAATCAGCCAAAGCCAGCAACTCAGCCAAAACCAATATCTCAATCAAATCCAATCACGCAGTTCGCACAGCAAATAACCTCACCTGCACATGTCTTTCTTCAACCGCCTTCGCCAAGCCATGAGAAACCCAGCTCTTCTGGCCAACAGCAAAAGTCCCTTTGTAAAACACCGCCTGTTCTAGAGCAAGAAATACCGCAAACAGCAGCAGCTGAAGACGAATTACCGCTGACAGATACAAAGGTGGTGGTATTACCACACAGTCCAGCCTTTGTTCAAGAGCAGATCAATAAGACTAGCGCTCGTCAATGTTCCAACTATCACGTTATCAAAGACTCCGCCTTTCCCATACATCGTGCGCTTTCCAGCTGGTTCATTTATGACAAGAAAAAAAATCTTTGGCGACCTAGTGCTAAAAAGGAAAAAGAGAGTTTTATTACCCTCCGAAATGATCGTTACCTCGTTCTAGGCCAGTTGGGTGAAGGTGGTATGGCTCAAGTGTATTTGGTACAACACAATCAAAAATTTTATGCTCTTAAAGTACAGCAACCTCCATGTCCTTGGGAGTATTACATTCATCATCAGATGCGTCAAAGGCGTGTGTCTGGCCTTTGTTTATTACCAATCATCCAATACTATTACTACAACGACACCAGCTTCTTACTCATGCCTTATGTTCGTCATGGTACCTTACTTGAAGCCTACAATCAATACACTGCCGTCCAAAAGGTCATGCCCGAGCCCATCGTCCTTTTGTTCACAGGCCAATTTATGCAGCAAGTTTCCCTGTTACACAACATCAACATTGCTCATAATGACCTTAAGCTAGATAACGTCATGCTCATAACAAGAAAGGAAGGTGCCATGCCGGCTGTTGTTCTGATCGACTTTGGCTATTCAGTTGATATGGCCATCATCAAGGGTTCCAAGTGCAAGGCAACATGGCCACCTGCTTGCCCTCAATCTGGATATCCCTTTCTCAACACAGAATATGACCCAATTTACGCCGATTACTGGGAAATCACTGCTGGTGCTCATAGATTACTCTTTGGTGAACAGATGCGAACGATTCAAAGAGAAGGAAAGTTTGTGATCAGACAAAAGATCAAGCGATATTGGCATGCCGATCTTTGGTCATCATTCTTTGAGTTTATGCTGAACCCACATAAACCATCTCAAAACAATACTGAGAAGCTGTTGAGCGAATTTAAAAAAGTGAGTGTCCCCGATCAGCTTGTTAATGAATGTATTCAATTAGTTTGCCGCTAATGCATAGTTTATTGTTTATGTTCGTATGTGTATTTTTCCTGCCTTTGTCATACTTCTGACTCCCTAAAAATTATTCGTTAGTTCATGTCAATAAAATACCGCCTGACATCCGCACGCACGTAAACACACACACACTTACGTACGCACGCACGCACCCCATTGATAATTTACCTTATATGGTTTATATCCTTCGTGGAAAAGCCGAAGGCTATCTACCTTCAGACCTGATACTGCGTACATGTTAATTTGGAATTCTAAGCCAATGCTCATTCCCAGTTCAGGAGTTGCTTCACTAATATATACTTAATATTACCACTCTCTCTATATAATGTAGCGTACCTTGTATGAAACGTTCCGGATAATGCAGGTGCTCTATCTTTTAACTGTAATTTACCCACTTCCCATCGAATCGACTTGTTTACCGGATCATACATGTATTGCCCTGAATTGCATGTTGCATTCACACTTGTTGTGCTCTTTGGCATAGGAAACGTCAGCGCAACTTTTTCAATCGGCTTTCCATCTGTTGATCTAGGGTGAATCATGATATCAAATCGTCCTCCATTCTTGGTTGATGTAATCTGCGGCTTAATATGCAAAGGCAATGCTTGATTAGGAGAGAGTGAAGCTCTAGTGCCAAATCAATATACTTGTCTACTGTCTGGTTCTATTCTTTTCTCTTACCTGTATGACATTAGCTTAAAATGTCCATCAGGAGGCACAAATGACAAGACTCGCTCGCTTTCCCACTTACGATATCTCACACAAGGATGAAAGCTGACATCGTCTATCACCCTTGCGTTCACAAAGTTCAATGTTAAATCAGGCATACCAGATAGTCTGCTATTTGTTTGTACTGCTCCGTGAGCCTCACAGGACACGACTGTACCATTCCTATATGAACTCTGTTAATCCTTTTTCTTTTGTATATTGACATATATGTCAAATACATACGCTGCGATAGTCGCATCAATTTCTTCTATGATGTCAAAGTAAATTTCATTTTGTGTATACTTCACGCCAGCTTTTCTCCAGGGCACATTGGATGACATATTTTGTGGTAGCTTTGGGGCCACACTATAAAAGGTGTAAGTTTTGATCCTTTATCCCTTTTTTGAATAATTACCCTGCTGCAGCTCCTACGGTCGTTATCACTTTGTTCATAATAGTAGGTGGCATAATAATTTCTTTCAAAGCGTTTGGTTCTGTTGTTAAAGGGTAACCATAATCCATCATTTCTTCTAACAACTAGTGGAAGATGTTGGAATTCAATAGTATAATCATTCTATGCTACACTTTACTTGATATACAGTAACAAAGTTATCTCGAATCGATGATTCAGATACATCACCCAGATAGTCAGTCAAGATATCAATAATACGATGGATAAACTCAAATATAAGCATAGGATCCACTATTGAAATTTGTTAGGTCCTCAATTTACGTCGCTTGATGCTCGTCATTACCTTCTCTTTCTACAGGACACAGCCACGTCAGTTCATCTCGCAACACATTCAGTAACCAATATTTATTTGTTTCTAGCACGGGTGGCACATCTTCTCGAGAGAAAAACGATTCTTTAAAGGATAGACCAGACATACCACCATTCTCTTGGTCAAGTGAACCTGGTAGTGAGTTCATAAACTTGACACATTCATCATTAAACACGTCAACAATTTGTCTAGAAATGATTCCTCTCCAGTGCTTTTCTATTATAATTTTTCTTAAAGTATTTCAGTTAGCAATTGAAAAGCAGTAATTAAGCTTTGTTATTACCCTTGTTTATTGATTACAAAGAGTGAATTCAACATCCTTCTATTTTACAAGAAAAAGAAAAGGAAAAAAAGTATATATATGATTTTGTGTATATTTATTCTTTTCATGTCCGTTTCACTCAGTCACGTTTAAAGAGAATATTGAGAGTTTATACAAAAACAACCATTTTCATTTTCATAACGCTCTTGTGTGTGTCTTAATAAATATACTTCATAACTTGATACGTTAAACTAAGGTACCTTTTGAAACAAAAAGGGGATCCAATACAACAAACGATTTAGCTTCCGACTCTGCTCTTGGCAAACTAAGAAAGAGATAAAATTTTGATCAACCATTTATAGCTTTTATGTCATTCGAGAAAGCTATTGAATATCTTACAGCTGTATCTATTGTGACAGGTACAGTTTACACTAAAAATTAAACATATACAAGTCATAGTATGACAAAATCGAGACTTGACTGGGTTACAACTGAATACAGGAGTAGAATTTTGGAAATATATTTACTGTTATTGCTTTGCTTAATAACATGATACGCATGTGCTTTTTAATTTATATAATATATTTGCTATTCAATTACTATGTATTTATATCAAACACCCAGCTCTATCTGTATCCTATGTCCACTGAGTTTTCCCTGGAATCATTTATGCATGAATAAGCTTACTTGCAAGCATATATTTGACAAGCAGACAGATAATCTTACCATAACATCTCTTAATACCATGTCTATATTGATACTGATACTGTGTCTATTTAATAAACTGCACTTAGTCATAATGATTGTGCTTTTCTTTTTCTTGGTTTGATTGTTGGTTGCTGCATTTCCTTGATTTATCATTTATTATTCGATTTTTTAATAGATTGTTCCCTCTAACTCACTTTATACAGAAAAAAGTAAGAAAGACAACAGCAGAAAAGATCATGTACATACATTTTGCTGCATTGTAAATATATAAAAAGGCTCAGTCAAACAAGGATAAATAGTAAGTATAAAGTCTAGTATTACTTTTACTTTATGTCAATTGTGTACCTTATCCATATGCATAACTTAATAAAAATATGTGTATAGCTCATGCAAAAGCAACAGTAGCGTAACCATAGTAACTAATGAATAAAGCTTACAGTGGAATACATTCTGCTGTTCAACAATAAACAACAGCTTAGCTTTACTGTATCTTTTGTTATAAGATAAAAGCGTTCTTTTTTTTTCATAAATGTCTATGAAACAGTTACCACGCAGACAGGACTTGATGATTTTTTCTATGAATGGGCTGGTCTGCCCGTTAGAACTCAGTCAAGTCTATCCATGGATAAGCACTCAAGCATCATCCCGTAGGCTTACCGATTAACTCCATTTGTAAATAGAGAAATAACATCCATTTTTAGATTATTTAGAATAAAGTGTGAAAGAGAGCAAATGATGACATGTGACGGCAGTAAAGGTGTCTGACACCCCTTTGAAGGGGGCCTCAAAAATTAAGGCAAATCAAAGTAGACAAGCTTAGATCAAGCGTATTCCTCTTGTTCCTTTTTTCCAACCCATTTTGGTTTTGTCTTGTTTAATACTTTAAGAGTTTCTAAAGCTATTGTCAAGGATATTTTTATTTGTTTACACTTTTCACTAAACGGACAAAAAGTTTAAAGTAAAAGAGCCTCAGTCTAGTTTCTGCATATCAAGTGCATCTTTTGTGCCTCTCAAGAAGTCTTACTTTCTCTCCCCTTTCTAGAGACAAAATTATGTGTTTTGCTCTCTTTACTTATTTACCACAGTCATTTTTTGAATTATCTTTGACATATGCTACTATCTATGGTGTAATTAAAGATAAAGTGCAGTTGTTTGTTTAGTAAAATAGAGGGTATTTCCTCTTCTAATGGTACGGTAATTATATGTACTGAAAGAACCTGCTAATTGTTCGTCCAATAGCATCAATTCGGAGTTAGTGCAGTGAATCATAAATGATAAACTAGTTCTGGCACCTTTTTTTTATCTTCTTTTGCTTATATTTTTTTGTTTTACAATGTCTTCTCAAATAACGATCCCTGAAGAATTATATTACTTACGTAAGCTAACAATCTAAGGCTTTGTATAACAGGCCCTTTATAGATTTGTACAGTTGACTTACATTGTCATTAGGCCCAAACCATGATTTGCGCCGTCTTCGCAAAACCGAACTTAAAGACATTCTTATGAAGCATAATGTCCCATATGGCCCTTTGATGGCAAGAACCGAGCTGCTCCACCTGTTCAAAAACAAGGTTCTCAGTAGACGTAATGATATAATAGACACGTACTACACAACCATGAACAATCGAAACCCTATTGTACGTTTAACGCGATTATGCATTTTTTATACCATTAACAAATAATCTTACATAGGATGCCGATGGGTTTGTTATGCCAACATCAGGTCTCAACAGAAAGCCTGTTTACCCTCACGGTGCAGAGGATTCGTTTGCGGAGTCTGAAGATGATACTCCCGTCCATGAGCCATCTTCCAGTTCAAGCGTCATTCCGTATATCTCTAGTAATATTAACCAGTGGTTTTCGTCTAAGCAGCAAGATCGGCCTGAGAAAAACAGTGCAAACGAAACAGAATCAAATGTTGCTCATTTCGATCCCTATGATTCCTTTGTCTCAGATAACGATGAACTGGCCATCGTGCCTACTACCCGGCTATCATACCCTGGAACAACTAATGATAATAACAAACCTAATGTTAAGAATGAGCCTGATGTTAAGCAAGCCAATACCTGTAAAAGTAGTCCTAAACCCGAGCAAACTACTTCCATTGAACATAATCCTAATGCTAAGCCAGCAACAGTTGATGATGAGGAGCAGGATGTCACCGATGAAGATCGTAACAGCGACGCTTCTGATAAGGTTTGCACTCCAAGTTCTGGAAGCTCGCAAAGCCCCTACGCTTCTGAAGATTCAAATGATCAGTCTTCTGGCGACGAAGACGATGGCTTTGACTCCGATTATTATCCTGATGATGAGTCTGACGATGAGTCTGAAGACGACAGCGATGAGTTGAGAAAGGGAATTGATGAAAAGGAATTAGTTTATTTGCGGTCAGACAGCTCTCTGCCACCTGAAAGCCTCCGTCCGCTGTATGAGCAAAGACAGACGTACTCAGAGAGGCCTACAGTTAGAAAAATGATCATGGTCATTGTTAACACTTGTATTTCTTATTTCCCTTTTAACACACGCGATCACTTCCTGCCATTTAGATTCTTATTTACAACCCTTGCTCTTTCCCTTACCCTCTTCTTAATGACAATTACTCTCTTCAGATACAAAAATGGTTATTGCAGTAATCATAAAGCACAAGGATGTAATTATCACCCACTGCCCTTTATTACGATCTTGCTAACTTGTTATCTTTTCTTATAGATCAATCCTTGTACTATTCGTACTTTCCTTCAACGTGTATCCCATGCCCTCAAAATGGTATCTGTGTCAGTGGTAAGCTAACATGTGAATCAATTTACGTACGTCAGCGTCCATTGTACAATCCAGGTGGACTATTGCCCATAGCTGATAAATGTGTACACACCGCTGACATGATAAAGCAAATCAATAAGATTGTGAAGCATATGAAACACTCTTTGACTACTGCACAAGGAAATCTGATATATAATGAATACAAAAGAAACCCTAGACACCAAGAGCTACCACAAAACATTGCTGCCTTCTATCAGAGTGATTTCTTGGATGAGATGAAGACATATGTTAATAATGTGAGTTTACATTTATGATATAGCAAGTGTCTCTAATATAATATTTAACGTAGGATGAGTTAACTACAACTGAAGTTTATGGCATACTCAATCTAGCCTTGAAGAAACTGTCTGACCATTCTACAATCTATGTCTGGGAAAAGTAAGTCTTTAGTAATGACTCTATTTGTATGGTGCTTATCAATAATGTAGTAAGGATGGTGTACCCATGATTGGAACTACCTCTGCTACTTTTCCTTTCAGGTATTATTTACTGAGAGTAAGCTGTAGAATCTTCTATGGCGATACACGATACATTATACTCTCTATTATCCTTACTGCTGTGGCGATTCCTGTGGTGGCTGCCGGCAAAGTGTACATCAAGCGTCACCGTGCATACAAGGATAAAATCAATCGTTATTTATCTGATATACTCATGTGGCTCAGAGACCCGCATGAATTTTATGTACAAAGACCAGCGAGAGCCTACCAAACATTGAAGAATTCAGGAGTCATCCCTGTTGATACTCTTAGAGCAGAATTGATGCACGTTAATGAAGATTGTAGTGCGAAGGACTGGGCTCAAGTGGTCAATATTGTACATAAAAATCCAAATGTTCTCCGCACTATATGCGAAGTACAAGGCCATTTGGTAGAATGCTGGGGACTCACTCCTGTGAGTTATATTCCTCAAAGGCCTAGTATTCTCCAAACAATTGTAAATAGATTCTTTTAAATAAAATAATGTACATATAAATCAGCTGCGCTTTAAGTTGTTTCATATATTTCTCGATTTTTGTTCAAAAGAAGACATGATTTATTGATCTTGTAGGCTGTATTTGTTTATCATGCAAATAGACACCACAGAAGGAACGAGTGTATTGTATATAGTCACATATATATGGAGGTATATTTTATATGTTGATATCATTGCTTGTTTGATATCACAAATGGCTCTTTGCCCAATTCATGATGTCCTCTTTAGTGGCTGTTGTATTCTTTATGAATGCCGTGTTTAATAAATCATTAGGTGTTGCACGAGTTTGGACATCCTTTACAAGGCTATAAGTAATACAAGATCAGTTCATATATATATATTATTCATGCATATATCTATATATATATATATTCCTTATTACCATAGCGATAAGAACTGTTCATAGTCTTGTGGATACTTTCCTGCTGGAAGTGCGGGCACTGGTTCATTTACTATATACTGCAATAGTTCAAAGATAGCTAGCGATCTATCATCCGAAGAAGTAAAAGGAAATTTGCCTAGTCCCAATTCCATTAATGTGATACCGATAGACCAAACATCTGACTTTACAGAGTAAGGTGAGCCTAATATACGCTCCGGCTAAAGATAGAAGAAGTTAACGACCTTTTCTTTCCTCACTATACATATTAGCCTTACGCTCATGTATGAACTGGTGCCAACAAATGTATTTGCTACAGAATCAATCAGTTGTCCCGATACTCCAAAATCACAAATCTTGATTTGTCCTGCAGAGTTGACCAACACATTCGACGGCTTCAAATCTAACAAAAGCTGCATAATCAGCATACAAACGCATGACTATCCTCTCTCTCTCTCTCTGTTCCCTCCTTTTGTACCTCTGTGTATAATTCTATGACTATCATAAAGATAGATCAAGCCATCCACGATCTATTTGATCTCGATTTGGTAAATCATCATTGTGTATATTAGTTATAAGGTATATTACCGCATATCCTATATGTCTTAGTATATCCATTGGAATGGGCCCACTCTTTTTATAGATTTTATCCAAGGAACTGTACGAATATGAAAAGGGTTATTTATATTAACAACATCTTTATGTCTCTTATTTACCCAACATCCATATATTCCATGCACATTGAAATGTCTCCACCACTAAGGAATGCACCATAAAAGCTTACAATATGCTCTGAGTTACAGTCGTGTAAGAACTGCATCTCTCTCATCACTTGTTTACGTACAGTTACTCGAGGATCCTCTGGCTTCTTTCGTTTGGTATGCACAGGTAATAAGGGTCTCATATTAGCAATACTGTAATCAGTGCTGTTAGTCGATGGTTGCTTGTTGGTCGATGTAGGTATCTGATATGACATTGATTTCTCAGGTCTCTTTTTAATCTCGTGTATTGACAGATCCTTGACGACGTCCTCTATTTCCCCATCGTCCTCTTGATTTTCATTTTCTTTTGGGCTGCTACCAAAGATACCTGAGCGTCTTGCAAACGCGGGAGAGTCAAGTAATGATTGAGGATAGATTGTCTATAAAGTTTTAGACACTTATTTATTTTCTCTTCTCTGTACCTTTTTGGCCATAATTCTTTTTGAAGGAATATGCAACACTTTATAGACAGTTCCACCATTTCCAGCGCCTAGCTCTTCAATATTTTGAATATCCTCCTCACGAAGATCAAGTCGTAGTTCTAAGCCGATCTCAAGATCACTAAGGTCTCTGTATAGTTTATCGTACTCTTCTTGTTTTGCCGACTTTAAAGTAGGAACAGGAGCTGCTATAGCTGCAGAGCCTGCTGGTAAAGCCAAGTTCTTGTAGTTTCTCTTTTTGCGTACAATGGGTTTGAGCATGAAGACAAGATTTTAAAAGAAAAAGGAAAAAAAAAAAAAATGGTGCCTCTTTCTCTCTTTCTCTCTTTCTCTCTTTGTCCTTTGTCTCTCTTTCTCTAATTCTCAGTTTTGCGCGCGCGCGGAATTTGTTTTAGTTTACTTAAGGGGAAAAAGACATCGTGTTTGGTTAATATCTCATAAACACTTCTTTTATAAATTATTCGCGCACAACTTTTTAATACACTTGATCAATCTGTCCTTTATTGTTATTTATTCACCTTTTTGATAAAAAAAAAAAAGGAGACTTGAGCTTTATATAACAAAATGAAAATTGATGTTACTCATCATTTGATACCTCATTCTTTTTGCTTCTTGTAGCTCTCTATTTTTGCTATTTGTTGTCGCATTTGCTGTCTGAAATTATATTTTATTCTGAATAATGTACAAATTTGTTATAAAGTAGTCAAGTCAATCAATCCAAATCTCCTAGGCTTTGGTTGATCTAAAGGAATAGGAAGTGTTGCTTCACGATCAAAGACGATACCAACTAGTCTACGCTTAGGGTGCTGTGGATCTTTATAAAAACGAACATATCCTGGTTCTAAAGCATAGAGTGTGTGATCTTTACCGATGCCAACCTATGTTATTATTAGTAAAAAAAAATATATACTATTCAAAGTATATATTACATTGTCTCCTGGGTGGAACTTGGTGCCTCTTTGACGGACAATAATGTTGCCAGGGACAACCTCTTGTCCTGCAAATATCTTCACTCCTAATCTTCTACCTGCTGAATCTCTACCGTTACGAGAAGAACCTCCCGATTTTTTTGTAGCCCAACGGACTTGAGTGAGCTCTATAGAAAATGTCAATCTCTTGAATTGGCTGTCAAACTATAATATATATTCACCTATATTATTTTTAACAAATGGGGTAATTGATGGTCTAGTACATGCTGCCAATTGATTTACTTTTGCAGTTGTTGTGCTAAAATGTGTAAATGTACGATTCAGTAGTGACATTGTAGAAGCGTAAAAAAAAACTTTTTGATAGTCTCAAGGGGGAACATGGGTGGAATAAGAACCAAAAACGTCACATATTTAATCACCGACATCTGGCGTTGTCCGTGGACACCTTTTACCAAAATAAATGTTGCATATAATTACAGTAAGGGAAACACTACACACATGCGGAAATACACGCTAAAAGCCGTTAGCCAAGGATACCATTGATGTGAACAAGCTACAGGCTACTTTGACTTTTCAAATTAACGAGCGTAACATCACTTTTTACGGTGCTCCTGGGATTTAATACACTGTCCATAACCGCAGTGCATCCCTTAATGTCTCGGTAAGTATAAAATGAATAATACTTTTTTTTTTATATTCATTAGTCTTCTAGTTAAGAGTGTATTTACATAAACCATGATAGGTTCATTCTTTATTTTCTATAAACACTATTTTTTTTTAAAAGAATCCTCTTTACATTCATTTACCAAAGCTCAGCTTATTCAAGAATCCCTTCTTATTCTTTGCTGAAATGTCATGTAATGGATATTTAGGTGCAGTTGAGGCATCGGCCCTGTAAGCTGCGGCAAGTTCATCCAGGTTATCATCCCATTCAAGATCGCGCAAACGATGACCAAGTTTACGTTCTCTTAATTTAATTGTATATGATCTTACGCATGTTGCTGTGTAAAGCTATTTTTTAAAAATAAGAAAAAATAAGCCCAAAATATGTATTCCACTGAAGCTTACCATAAATAGCTGTCCAACAAAAAGTAAGATGGCTGTTCCAATAACATCAGCCTGAATAGCTTGATCACAGTTAGCCAAGCCATAAGTGTCACCATACTTCATTCCGAGAAAGGTTGTCGTATATCCTCCTACTGAAATGGTTGTGTTGGTGCTGGCTTCGGTTGAGTTGCTTGAAGGATTGGATTCTGCACAAGCTTGTAATGCTTTTGATCTGTTGGTTAATGCCAATATGAATGATAGGGCTTCCCAAATGGTGAGGAAGAATACCAAAAGCCACAACAAGGTCTTGGTCAGGCGCATCATTCCAAGTTTAGCCTATCATAAACGCACGCGCGATTAAGTATGGATTGGAAATAGACAATTATCCTTATTTACCACAAGAGCTGAAAATGTTGTTACCAAAGCCACAACTACGGCTGCAACTATATAACAAAGGTAAGTGTTAAATCTATATTAAAACCCGGATAAACTTACTGCAGAAACCGATATAGACCCAGGGAAGAACTGTGTGGACAACGGCAAGGTGCATTACCATTGCTATAAATATAATAATAATCAGTATGTGTTAAAAAGTAAGTGTATTGTCTCTTACGGTTTTTGTGTGCAAAAGTAGCAATAAGGATAGCTATTGATACAAGCTATATATACACATATATATATTAATAACAGTAACAAAAAGCTAATTTATACGTTACAGCCATGATTATTCCACTAATGACTATTCCGCCTCTTAAAGGTATAATACAACAACATCTTGTGGGCATTTTGAATTTACTAATTTACAGATAAAAACAAGAAATGGAAAAAGAAAAGAAAAAGAAAAAAAGAGTAGAGGACATTCATTTAAGGTTTAGTTGGAAAGAAAGTTACACGAAACTATTTAAGCTGAAAGGGCTTCAAAGGACGAATCATAAAATGAGAGAGAGAGAGAGAGAGAGAGAGAACAGGTACGGATGACTGATTTAGCTTAGCCCTTTTTATTTGATGTCAATATTAGATGAGTTAAAAGATGTACTATATATGAAATGATTTACAATTTGATGATGTAAAAATAATCTATATAATTATGTACCTCTTTTTAAGATTTAACCATTGTTTAAGATGAGTTACTTTACTGTTTATTGAATAATGTAAAGCTCAGCCTTGACATGCTCAGGGGAAACGGATATCACAGAACTTATAAAAGAGACATGTTTAATAAACTTTATTGATTAACGTATAATAACCCTAAAAGAGTGTGCTGATCATCTTTTCATCCTTTCTTGTTCAATAAGAAATAGCTCCGTCACTCCAAAGAAACAATACCATTTTATCATTGGCTCAGTTTCTGTGCAAGCTTATCATGGAAGAACCGAGTATGGCTCAAGTATATCTTTATAAACAGCTATTTAAGCTTGCATACTTCTTTAATTGGATGAATGGGTTTAGCATTAAAGAATGTTCAAGTCTAATGTAGAGAGCAGTTGTTCTCTTTATTACATGATGTAGTGTTATTCTTTTTTCTAGCTGTCACTTTCGAACTCCTTTTTTTGGTAAAAGACTGCATTTGGTACACCCCTTTTTTTTTCAGGTGCTCATGCCTTATCCCAAAAGATAACAAGCACGTGGCACTCCATGAAGCAGTAAAAGAATGTAAAGTACAAAATATGACTATTATTTATCATTCATGAATCAGAATGTTGGTCTGTGCACTCTTTATCTTAAAGTCACTCTTAATACATGTCAATTTAAAAAAAAAAAGATGAACGACATATTCTGACTTGAAAAATATGGTAAATGACACGTTTTGTGCCTCAAACGAGGGATAATCCACTCAGTGTACAACCCAAAGGATAACAGACGAAATGATTCAAGCATTAAAAATGCCCCCCTTTTTTGCTAATATAATCAAGAGATGTGAATACAGGGCTCAAATAAACCAATTGATGATGAATAGAGAAAAACGCCCTTGGACCAAGAGAGAGAGAGAGAGAGATGAACATTTATGATCGTTGCATTTTAAACCCAGAAGAATAGACGACAACTCTGTTTATTTTTATCACTCTTTCTTTATTCTTTTTATTCTTTTTATTTGTTACTTTGGATATGACTCTGTTTTCAAAGTTTACAAAACACGGCAATAATGAAAAGACTATACACCCTTGGTCACAACGTAAATTGAATGGAAGTAATGCTGCATTACCAAGATTTGGTCATGGAGCAACCATGGTTGACAGCCAGTACCTTCTCGTCTTTGGAGGATATCATAAAGGCAACACCAAAAAGAATTTGTTTTTAATTGATACCAGTAATAAATATATAAGTTCATTTAAACATATAAAAACCAATTTTTGCTTAGACACGTTATCTGCTACGTCAATACAAGCTACAGGTGATATCCCTTCTCCAAGGAGTTTCACAGCTATTACCTGCATTAATGGACTCGTCTTGTGTAAAAACCGAAAGAAAAAAAAATATATTTCTATGATATTAATGTGGTAATAATCAATTTCCTTTTATGTTAGTGTTTGGCGGTGAGCCTATTATAGCTGGTGATCAATGGGATTCTGAATTGTATATTTTATATACCAGTAAGTCAATAAACAGAATACTGTCTATAGATAATCATTCTTGTACATAGATTCAAAACAGTGGTCAAAAATTAGAGTAAACAGTGATATGCCTCGTGGTAGATCTGGACATACAATATCAGCCCATAATGGAAAGATGTACGTCTGGGGTGGACAACATCAAGGTCAATACTTGAATGACTTGTTGATCTTTAGCTTGAAAGACTGTAAGTTGTATGTCAAAACTAAAGGTGATGGGTATTGATCTTTTTTATCGCGTCAATAGACCCAGCAAAGGCAGAGTGGGAGTTTGTTTCAAGCACTGGCCCTGCGCCATCTCCACGAGCTGGACATATCTCGGTCGTCTATGACAACAAATTATACATGTAATACAGTAATATAAAGTGTTGTGTATGTGTTTGTGTTTGTGTACTCATTTTATTCTTGATAGTTTTGGTGGTATTAATGCTAGTCACTTGTATAATGACATATGGTGCCTTGATCTCGTCACACGAGTATGGTCTCAAGTTGAAGCTGTTGGCTTCATACCAGCACCCAGAGAAAGCTGTGCAGCTGCGTTAGTAGATGATACTATTTACATATTTGGTGGGAGAGGCTTAAACGGTTTTACATTAGGTGACCTGTACGCTTTTCGTATTAAAAGTAAGCTCGTCATTTAAAATGACAAGATTGTATGGACTTTTAATCATTATCATCTAGGCAGGAGATGGTATACATTTCAAAACATGGGTTCACCTCCCTCAGCTAGATATGGAGCAACCTTAACTCTCAATCAAAACAAGATCTTTGTGTTTGGTGGGGATTCTCTTTACGGCAAAGTAGATGATGGATCATATGTGTACATTTTAGATTGCTGTAAGATGTGTTTCAAACTTACGAAGCCATAAGCTAATCCACTACCTTTTTTTTTTTTGTAGCCAAAATAAAATACCCTCCAGAAGAAGTATTCGAGAATGAAAGAAAAACTCCTATTCCCCGACATTTAAATCCACCAGGCATTGTGCTGAATGATACCAAAGAAATCTTATCTTCTCCGCCTGTAAGTAAGCTAGAATTACAAGCACCTAATATCCCTCAGATGCAGCAGGTAATATTTCAAACAAGATGACATCATGACATAGTTCCCTTATTATAACTATCTGTCCGACAGTATACCACATTACCAGACAGGCCAAGCAAACCTGAAGAATGCCTAGACCGACGAATGTCGACGTCAGTCGCAGGAAACACTTCAAGCAAACAACGGCCCTATCAACAATCTGTTGTACCATCTCCAACACCGCCACCACGTCCTCCTCGGGAAGGAGTGATGCTGAATATACCAAAACGAACCTCTGATCCTGATTCGGAAGATAAGAGTAGACTACTGAGAGAGATCATGGCTCGTGACGCAATTATTACAGAGATGCAGAAAAAGGAACAGTGGTGGCGTACGGAAGTGTCCATTTCACGGCATCTACGGACTCGTTTAGGAGAAGAATTTACAGACGACGTATCAGCACAGGAAGCAGCACTTTATTCCTTTGAGGACGATGACAGCAAGGATGACAAGCTGCTATTATTTGAGCAGCTTATCAATTCAAAGACTGAGATTCGAAAAATTAAGAATAGTATTGCCAAGCAATCAGAATTGTTATTCCAAAATTTATTGAAAGCAGAGAAAATAAGAACAGTTGCTCTGGAAGAGGCGTCATACTATAGATCCAAGTACACAGCCTTGAAAGCGAAGGATAAAACAGCTTTAGGTCTGCTGGAAACGGACCGGGTTGAATTGTTAGAGAAAAGATTAAGAGACGCTTATGCACAGAGAGACAATATCAACATGATGCTATCCAAAGTTCAAAAACAATCTCAGGAAGACCAAACAGCAAGACTGCTTGCAGAGGAACGTGCATCGATTGCACAAAAGCAATCTGAAATGGCCCAGGAGGCTCATCAAGCAGCGCTTGAGAAAATATCTAAATTGTACAGCCAGATACTGAAAGCCGAGTCAAAATGTAGAGATGACGCTATGTACATTGCTGATCTGTCAAATAAGCTAGCTACTCAGCTCTCACTAAGGGATGGCGATACAGACTTGTCTGAGATTCACATAAAAATGGTTCATTTGGAAGCAGCGAATATCAAATGTCGAAATGAAGTAGCAGCTTTGTTGAAGCAACTAGAAGAAAATCAAGATGAACAAGAAGCTCTGGAGGCTTTATTGGAAGAAAAAGATCATGCTTATGCAGAAACTTTACTTGAGCTCGAAAAGGTTCGTATTGAACTAGAGTTAGTAAGGAGAAGCACAGCAAACAATATAGATGATGGCACACAAGCATCAAATGCTTGAATAAAATACTTCTTTTGATTTTTCTATCCTTCTCTGTTATTTCTACTTGCTTGGCCAAATACATTGAATTAACTGGTACATACTTTTCAATTTTACGGATGCAACACTGTAATTTTTACAGTACTTGTATATAATAGATTTATATATTCTTTATCATAACTCGTTCAACAATATCACAAGATGGTAAATGTGCTTGAATTACCTGCTACATTTAGATAACACCACCAAAAAAAATGAAGATAAACCAAACTTTACTTTTGCTCTTTCATTTAAAATGAGCTACAAAGCTGCATAAATAGATCAGTTTTCAGTTAAAGAATTGTCATAGTTAAAGTAAAAACAAACAGGTGATCTAATCAATAATAAAGAAGAATAAAATATCTAACTGAAAATTTGTGGTTATTTACCTTTTATATAAATCTGTACAGACACTTGTTCTTTATTATACTAATACAAAGAATTTAAAAAGGATTACGAACTTTTATTCTTGCTTTGTTGAATAAAATAAGATATGCGTGATTGTTATGTTAAATAAGGCACTTCCATTAAGGGCTATATCCTTATATCAAAAGACTCACTGACTGTTCGTTTTGGCATTTATGCATGAATAAGCTTACTTGCAAGCATATCTTTGACAAGCAGACAGATAATCTTACCATAACATCTCTTAATACCATGTCTATATTGATACTGATACTGTGTCTATTTAATAAACTGCACTTAGTCATAATGATTGTGCTTTTCTTTTTCTTGGTTTGATTGTTGGTTGCTGCATTTCCTTGATTTATCATTTATTATTCGATTTTTTAATAGATTGTTCCCTCTAACTCACTTTATACAGAAAAAAGTAAGAAAGACAACAGCAGAAAAGATCATGTACATACATTTTGCTGCATTGTAAATATATAAAAAGGCTCAGTCAAACAAGGATAAATAGTAAGTATAAAGTCTAGTATTACTTTTACTTTATGTCAATTGTGTACCTTATCCATATGCATAACTTAATAAAAATATGTGTATAGCTCATGCAAAAGCAACAGTAGCGTAACCATAGTAACTAATGAATAAAGCTTACAGTGGAATACATTCTGCTGTTCAACAATAAACAACAGCTTAGCTTTACTGTATCTTTTGTTATAAGATAAAAGCGTTCTTTTTTTTTTCATAAATGTCTATGAAACAGTTACCACGCAGACAGGACTTGATGATTTTTTCTATGAATGGGCTGGTCTGCCCGTTAGAACTCAGTCAAGTCTATCCATGGATAAGCACTCAAGCATCATCCCGTAGGCTTACCGATTAACTCCATTTGTAAATAGAGAAATAACATCCATTTTTAGATTATTTAGAATAAAGTGTGAAAGAGAGCAAATGATGACATGTGACGGCAGTAAAGGTGTCTGACACCCCTTTGAAGGGGGCCTCAAAAATTAAGGCAAATCAAAGTAGACAAGCTTAGATCAAGCGTATTCCTCTTGTTCCTTTTTTCCAACCCATTTTGGTTTTGTCGTGCTTGATACCTTAAGAGCATCTAAGGCTCTTATCAAGGATATTTTTATTTGTTTACGTTATTCACTAAACGGACAAAGAGCTTCACACCTACAGCAAAAAAAAAAAGATCAAAATAATAAAACATCTCAGCTTAGTTCGTATAAGTCAAATGTATCCTTTGTGCTTCTTGTGAAACCTTGAAGAAGAATGCATATAATTGACATTCATACGATCTAGGATCCAATAAGACAATGCTCCTACCCTGAAACAGAAAACCTATTTTTATCAATTAAGATTTTTTCTTTTTCAGAACAACCTAACAAGTGAAAAAAATTTGTCTTGGTTGATACAATAAAAAAAGGACGTGCAAATTAGTGTTCTTTTGTTATTTCAAAAAGAAAAGAGACAATAGTTGATTTTATTGCCATGTTAAAAGGGATTGTCAAGGAGGCAGGTGTTACTTTAGGAAAAAAAAAAAGATTATTTTGGCTTATCTCTATTTTTTTTTCTTATGTAAACAAGGTGTATTATATGGCATTGTGCTCTATAGATAGTTCTCCTTATTTTGATTAATTCCGCCAACCAGACATAGCGCGAATCTACATTATTATTAATTCCTTTGCCCTCTTTGTTTCTCTTTTCTTCTTCGTTCTTTAGCCCCTCTTCTTTTATCCTGTGCTCCAACATCTATTTTTTCGCTTCTTCTCGCTTGTTTCCTTGCTCTTATTATTCAAATGTCAACCAACGACAACAACAACAATTCTATTCAAGATCCTCGCTTGAATCATCAACTCCCTCTTACAAGACGCGCACCTTGGGCAAAGGTTGAACCTTGCCAGCCTCAAGCAAGCAGTAGCCGTAGCTACATTGATAGTCAGCTTCGTTTAGGTCCCTCTTGTCCTCAGGCTAGTGCCTCTGGCTCCTGTGAACCTCTCCGTGAGAGACGTGCTGTCCCTCGTCAAGAACCAACACGCCCAGAAAAGGGTCGTCCTCTTGTCAACAACTTCCATCCCCCATGGTTGACTTCTCAGCTGTCTAGCAGCAATGTTGAAGAAGGTACTCCAAGCCTTACCATGGACGAGATAAAGGGAACAGTCAAGACATTGATGCGTGGTTTCTATTGCAAGGTACCATATGCGTACTACCATAGGCTTACGCATGCCACTCTCAGTCGCCCCACGGAGTTTGTCCGTCAAATCCCTGTCCCTGCCATCAAGTATTTGAAAAAGGAAAGCTGGCCGGTTTATAACAAGTGCATTGGCCCCTCACTTGATCGTGCTGTGTTTAAGCGTCGCCTCCATATTGCAGCTGAACCAGCTTACGTCGTGCCAGAGAGTGAATGCCAACCAACCGCAAGCACCTCCTCTCACCCACGCCAGGTTAGAGAAATCGTATCAAAAGCAAAGCGAAGATACCAAACAAAGGTAATCAACAGCCACCAGTAACAAGAACAATTTGGCTATCCAACACCTGTTCTTGAACCACGCAAACCTACTGCAATCTCATCCAGTACATTGAGCCTCCCTCCTAGACCGGTTCGTCCTGCTTTCTTCTGGTCTTTTTGGAGATCTGAAGCTCCCTGGCCGTTCAAAGTCTACCAAGCCATCTCCAGGCACCGCTGCTGTTCATTGCCAACCCACCTCTTCCGACAATAGCATTCACCCATTGGCCGCATGTGGTGCCTCCACAAAGCGAAAGCTTGATGCTGTTGCCCCCTCTGTAATGAATGCAAACAAGGTAAATACATACTCATAATTAACCTGCTTGCTTTTGTACTAATATTGTTCTTGACTGATAGAAACTCAAGGCTGTTCATCAAGCTTCCCAACTTATTGCAACCTTTCAACTTGCTCAGGAGCCTAAAGCAATTGCGTAAGTCTGTTATCTTTGGTATGTCTGATGTTATCAACTAACACATTCTCTTTTTAGNTCTCTTTTTAGCGCTTCATCTGAAGCTGGCCATTGTACTGTTGCTCCACAGGCGACTGTTACTGGTACCCTTAATGCCTCCGCTTCATCTGCTGCTAATAAAGAAGGCACCTATGAGCAAGGTAGAAGATGAGGAACCAGAAGAAGGAGAAATAATTGACCCATCACCACCTCATTAAATCTAGCAAGCATACTCAAAACATGTAAACATGCCTTCATACTTCAAACCCGATGAAGCACGAAAATGAATCTCTCTCTGGTTCTATGGCCAAAGGCATCCCTGTTAATCCTACAGCAGCACCAGTAAAGAGGGTGTTGTCTGCCACTGCTCCTAACGCAAATGTAATGGAGCAGTATAAAATATTTACTATATGTAAGTATTTTTATACATATCACTTTTATTCACACTAACACTCTCTAACTTAGGTTTCGCAATATGGCACACGCCTATAAGCAACGAGGTGATGGTGAACAAGCCGACCTGGTTTCTGCCTTGAACCATCTTCATGCTTTTTGTAACTATATTGTTAGTTACTACTACAAGGAGAAACAAAACCCAGATGCGGCATCGTCTGAATCCCTTGCGGCCTGAAAGTCCTTACTTCTTCTTGGTGATATTCTCCTGGACAAGCTTCAAACCCAGGAGCAATATCTCTTGTATGGTAACTGTCTCCGCCTGATGGCTATGGTGTGCTTCCGTATCTTCAGCAAGATGCATGAAGTCCGAGGCGTTCTGGTCAGACACTTGGAGGCTCCTTCGGTAAGCGGCGACCATTAATGCATCAAGATGTCGCGCGACTTGCTGGAGGAGTACGAGCGAGCTATGTCCATGAACGTCTCCTCGGAGAAATACTTCAACTACGAGGTAATGACTAGCAAGTTGCCATCGACTTTCAAGCAGGTGTGAGTCGATGGCAACTTGCTATCTGGTATAACTATTGGCGGAGAGGCTGGCGTACAAGTGTCACCAATGTTTCCATTTCATGTAAACACCAGCCTCCTACATGGTACAATTTGCACCAAGTGCACCCTCAGTGAGTTCGTGTTGTCGATGAAGCTGGACTTCAAATTAATCGACGACACGGACGACTATATGTAAATAATCTTGTAAATAAATCTTATAAATAACAAAAAGTCCCTTTTCCTTTTTTCTAAATATAAAAAGTACTTGGAGTATTCATTTATTTGATGTACGCATATGAATGATGTCACATTTAAAGAAAGAGTTGATTATATTATATACATGCTTATAATTACATTTGTGAAAATTGAAAGGGTCTTGGCTTTTTCATCCTTTGTGAATTGTCCTCATGAGAATCCATTGACACATCCTCCGTTTCATCAAAGATGCTTCTCTTTCGTGTATCTTTTTCATCTTTTTCTAAAAGAGAAAGACTGTTTTCTAATGATGGCACATTGGATCCATAAAGACTATAGGATTATTAATAACCTGCGTTAATAAATATAATATGTATACATGCCTTGGTTGACTTGCTAATGACTCAGTTAAAGATGGAGGCAAAATGCGTGTATTAGCCATAAACTTAAGCTATTAAAAAATCAAGTCAGACCCTGTTCATAACAATTTATGATTGACTTACCTCTTTAATCCTCATCATACTATTGGCTAAGCTGGACAGATGATGAAAAGAAGCAATACGGATAGCTTTATCCACTGATTCAGATAAGCGAAGAGAGTTCACCAAGTCAAGAGCTCTAGAATGCCTCTCTGACTTGCATGCAATATTAATTAATCTCAATATATCCTTATCCATTTCAATATCAGCGCT
>JAMYHX010000446.1:0-36108 GCA_025529335.1 Rhizopus sp. PT2906
TGTTGTCAATGTACTTTTGTAGATATCGAGTCACTTGATTGATGCCAATATGAATACGGGAATAGATGTCGGGCATCACTATATTATCCAAAGGCTTTTTTAGTTTCTTTTGTGTCTTGCGTTCCTTTCGATAAGCGCCAATAGGCACTAGTATCCTTTGTATATACGTTAGTTGCTAATACTTTGCAATTGTTTACTATCCATACTTTATCAAGTGATCAACTATTGTCTGTCCTAACTCGTTTGATATTTTGGGCCATTGTATCGAAAAGGGTGTACCGACAATACTCTTATAGACTGGTCTCTTGGCTGTTTCCGCACGTATACTCGCAGAGACTCCACCTAATTTCTTGGCTTGTTTTTTTGACATTAGAAACAAAGAAAAAATGTAGGGAAAAAAAAAACGTGACGACGTTTATCACTCTAATATATCACTCTAATATTTATACTGGAATTACAAGAGTAAAAACGAAATCGTCCTTTGCGTAGCCTCTTCTGGCATTCCTATGCCGCTGAACGAAGACAAGCTCGAAATAGCAACCTTGATCCTGAGATTATTAGGGAGCTTTCAGCTATGCTTGTTCAATGCAATCCTTTCGCAAGTGTATATCGTCATGCACATGAGATATTGAGCAACCATGAAAACGATAGTAATAATGATCAAACAGAAACTAATGCACCGTACATTGTTATCAGTCCTTCCATGGGAATGCGTTTGATCGAAGGAGGTGACAGGCGTTTTCAGAATTTGCCAACAATGGAAGAAGTTGCTGCAGTCATCCCTATTGAGTATAGTGACAGAAGCTTCCGTGACATCGTTCTTACCTTGAGAGGCAATGACAGTCTTCGTCAAAACATTGGATTTGAGCAACACTTTCAGTGTATCAGCCAGACGCATGCTGCATACGTGTGTACGAATTGCGTACTGATATTTCATTATAGAACATATGGGCGTCATTGGGGTTTGTGTTTCTTCTCTTCCCTTCTTTACTGCTACTCATTCGATCACTGTTCCTGGTATTTAGATAATGATCATGACCATCGTATGTTATTTTAGTATCCTTATTCCATCACTTTTATAAAGAAAACTACTTTGGAGATCATAGTAAGATGTGCAGTGTCTCAAAAGTGGAGTGCTTTTTTAATCGATAACCATTTTACTATTAAAGAAAACATGATTAATTAATAAAAACAATGCTGTCGATCGTTAATTTAACATGACAGGGTTATCCGTAGTTACTTTTCCTTTTCCCTTTTTTCTTTACTTCAATATGAAGCGAAAGAAAGACGATGATCCTCCGCCTCCAAAGACAAAACGTAATAAAGTGAAAGGTGTATAAGCTATATAGTCGATATGACATTTATTAAGGGTCCATTAGCTGTCGATCGCGAGCTCCTTTCTTTGTTTGCACAAACACAAGCAAATTTATTCAAAAACACAGCTTTTGAAGCAAGAGATGATGACTTCCAAGAAACACCCTTACTTAGAAAAGGTAAAGATAAACATCTATTAGACCCATCTGTTTTATAACTGAATGTTGTAATAGACAAGAACACCCGTACTACTTTGAAAGCTGTTAAAGAAGACGCATCTGCTCCTGGTCCCTCAAATGTTGTCATCAAGGAAAAACCATTTATGCCTACAGTCAAGCTTGGAAGAATACTATCATTTATGTGGCTACAATCTTGCTACAAGAAGACGAAAAGAACATCAAGAGTGTCACTTAGACGAATTTAAGTATATTAGTGAATTACCTACTTTAAAAGCTGCAAACTTGACCTCATTTTTACTAGCTGCCTCTACACGTCTACAAAACTATCAAAGAATCCATAACTACTACTGTCAAGATAAATGGCATGTCGCTCTCTTACATGGTGTGTGCTTTAATAACGCTGTGTATGGCATAGGTCTCAAAAGTTAAAGCTCAAGACTTATATCAACAAGCGAAAAGGAACTCAAGAAATTGTTAAAAGACTCTTTGACAACAGTAAAAAGTATGGCACATCAAGCACAGTTGGCGCTAAAAACCAAAACCTAAGCAAAATCAAACATGTATCTCTACCTCCTGCTGAACTTCCTTCCTCCTCTCAACGGAAGCGAATCATGGCGTTCTGAAATGGTTCTTTTTGTTCGAGTATGAAAGGAAAACGAACTGCACCTACAAAACGAATTACTGAAGAAGCTAAACGAAAATGCAAACAATCCAACAGGGGGAACGAATTTGTTTCGGTTGACGAGCACTTGACGAGTCAGATATGTAACAAGTGCAAATCCAAACAATTAAATAACATCTCAATTACTGGATCAAAGCGAAGAGTACACTCTGTCCTCAAGTGTGAATCTTGTGGTACGGTTTGGAATCGCGATGTGAACAGTACATTAAATATATATAATATCTGTTTACAAATCAAAACACGACAATGAAAGTCCTCCCGCCTTCAAAAGACCTTCAAAAGCTTAACGGTGCTTCCCTGGATTCAATGCGCTGTCCATAACGGCAGTGCATTCCTTAACGTCTCGGTAAGTATAAATGAATAATACGTTATTTTTTATTCATTAGTCTTCTAGTTATAGGATCTTACAAAACTTTCTATGAAGCTTTTTGATGCTTCCAGTAACAGCTGCCTTTGTAGCAGCTTCGATCACTAAATCGACATTGATATTCTTCATGGCACTACATTCATAATAATCTGCACCAATTTCCTTTGCCATTTGTCTTCCCTGTGATATTATTAAAAGTGTAAATAACATACACGTTTTAAATATTCTTCAAACCTCTTCCGTTGTGATCAATGTCTGTCCAGACGAACTTAGTCTTTGAATTTCTTGTTTATTTTCTCTAAAATCAACTTTGGTTCCAACCAACAGCTTTGGTACACTTTCACAAAAATGAGTGACTTCAGGTAACCACTATTATTTGTATAATATATCATCAGTTCCTTTTTCTCTCTCTCTCTCTTCTTTGTCCTAAAACGTCATTTGCAAAATTCATACTCTATCCTGAACATTCTTAAAAGAATTGCGCAAGTTGATGGCGAAGCATATAAGGATAACATCTGTCTCGGGATAAGATAATGGCCTTAGACGGTCAAAATCCTCTTGTCCTGCTGTATCCCATAAGGCTAACTCCACCATTTTGCCTGAATCCAAGGCGACATTGGCTATATAATTTTCAAAGACAGTTGGAACATATTCCTAAATAGACATTGGTTACTTTATCTTTAACCTTTTTTTTTTTCCTACTTTGGGGAATTCTTTCTTTTGATATACGACAAGTAAACTTGTCTTGCCACATCCACCATCTCCTACAACAACCAACTTTTTCCGTGTAATCTTTTTTTTTAAAAAAAGGTTACTATGGTTACTGTTGCATATGAAAAATACAAGAAAACTTACACCGCGTGTCATCTTTAGTAACAAAAGATATATAGAAAATAAAAGAGAAAAGAAAAATATAAAAAACAAAGAAAAAAAAAAGGATGCTCGCCTGTACATTAATAAAAAGTCCTCCACTTTCTTTGTCCTCCCTCGCCCCTTATTTGTCAAATCATTGTTTAATTTAAATATAAAGCGAGCTACCTAATGTAACGTTTGTCTGTTTTGGGCTCTTTACCAGAATAAGCAAATTATTTCTTTAATGAATGATTTAAACTATGTCCACTCAAAATGGGCTCTAATTGTTCCATATCAACTGATTGATCAGTAGACAATTGTTCCAAGGTTGAGATAATATCGCGTGTAGGTGGTTCTATAACTTATAAGTTTGACATCTTTTATACATGACTATATAACTTACTTGATTCGCAGAGGATCGCTAGTATTCTGGTCACCAATGTCCCTGAACCCTCAGGACATTCTCTGAGAATAGATATAAGGTCGGGTGACTTCATACCTATTGATTTCACCATGTTGACGATATGAAGACGGATGCACGACTGAACATCTTCGGATGATTCAATATAAACTGAGAATAATCTAAAAAAAAAAAAAAAATGTTAATTAATAAAGAGAGGCACTTGATAATGATGTCATGATTGATAAACTCACTCCTTTAGTAAGCTAGGCTTCTTTGTACACAACACAAAGTAAAGCTCAGCATGTCGAACGACTTCTTTTTCAATCGTATTAGCTTTTTCTTCTTCTTCTTCTTTTTCAGGTGCATTAGCTGCTTCGTCATCTTCTTCAGCCGCGTTATTTGTTTCGTCTACTTCCATAGCTTCAATTTTTTCTTTGGAAAGGCTCTTTAATGTTTGAAGTGCTTCAATTGAATACGTCTCCACTCTGGCATCAATATCCTCTTGTTCATCCATCATGTTCCATTTCTTAACCGCCACAATACTTGTTCGTCTCATCTTATCGTTCGGATGAACGCACAGGTCCAGTAGGACCTGGAGGGCGTCATAACGCACAGCAGGTTTATTCATCACGAGGCTACGCAAGGTTGATATAGACGTAACAAATCGTTCGGGCACCTGGTGCAGGTTCTCCTTGACTAATTCAACACATCTAGCATCCAGTGCAGGTGCGTCCAACAGGAACTTGGTCAATGTTCGATCTTTGGCATCTAAGGTTGGGATTGTCTTTTCTAGTAATTGATGAAGCCAGGTAAAATAGTCTTGCTCCTCTATTGAATACTCTTCCTTAAACCAGGCAATAGCCAATTCATTTCTGCAAACCATTATTAATATATATGTATATACCACGTCTATTTTTTTTTGATAACACATGCCTGGAAGATGGGCTTTCTACAATGAAATTTAATAACATGTCTTTAATCTCTTTCGTCAGACTTTTATTATTATTATGGTTAATTCCTCTTGTCACAAGCTTGGATATCAACGTGCACCAGACTTGCTTACTATTCGCGTCTTTATACGTCAGATTAGATTTGAAAGCATGCTCAGCTTTGAGCATACGCTCAAAGGTCATCTTGAGCAACTCGCGTTTTTCGGTATCGTTGAATGTATCCACCTTGGACGTGACTAGCTCATACGGCTGCATCTTCAATGCCTGGCTGGCTCGTTCTTCTGCACTTGCCAAGACCTCAACCTTTGGTTTCTTTTCTTCCTTGATAGGCTCTATTTTAACTGATTGAGGTAGTGGCGGGACATCGACCATCTCTTCATCCGAATCGATTTCTTCCTTGACTTCTTCTCGTTTAATACGAGGATGATGAATCGTCTCTGGCTGGTCTGGAGGTGGAGGATACGGTGGTGTCGTCGATCGCACAAAGCCTGGACGTGTCACGGCCAAGGTGACACCTTCTCTAGGCAACTATATATAATGTTTAATATCCCATATCCAATCTTGTTTATATATGCAATACCATCGCAACACGTTCCGTCATGACTTCTAGTGGCACCGTCTGCAACACGGTCATGCAGAGATTGACAATGGCCGACACAGGTATCTGCGTGATATCGTAATTAGCAAGTATATTGGGCGCATTAGCAGGCGGTATCATTGGTGTGTACGGTTCTAACTTGGCCTTCTTTTCTATGCGTCGTTCCTCTTCATGATGTACTTGTCTCTTTTGTCGCCTCGATTCATCGCGTCGGTTGTTTTGAAACATGGCCAAGTTGCCACCAACAGATGCAAATCCTTGCATCAGATCGTTACGGTAAGCCGCAAGCGACTCGGTTCTTTTTTTCTTTTGGATGAGATCATGTGTATATATATGTATATATATATATTTTTACCTGATCAAGGCAATAAAGGCAAGCTTGATTACCTTTTCAACATTTCGTAATAGAACTGGTGAATCATTTTGATCTCTCGTCTTTCTCCAAGCTGTCAGCCTTGGCATAACAACTTTTAAGAATTGATGTCGTCTTTTCACGGTCACGACAAGACAATTGATTGTCGCAGTGAGAACAGATTCTGTAGTCGAGTTGAGTTGTGTCAGCATATCTTCGAGTATGGCTTGTCCTTCCTTCTCAAGTACTTGGGTATTCAATATGCGGTGGTTAGGCCTAATTAAGCCAAGAGAAAGGTCTTTCTACAGAATATATGTAAAATAAAAGGAATCACATAAAAGAAATAGACTTACTTGAGATGATTTGGATAATAAGAGAACAATGACTTGTAAACATTTGATAGCGTGAATCTTTACACCTGTGTTGACATGATGGAGTAGTTTAAAACGAACGGTTTGAATAAACGTAAAAGTCAGTTCCCATAATTTGGATTCTGCTTCATTCTGACAACTATTGAAAGTGTTGGAAAAAAAAGAGGCATAAAGTATCAACAAACTTACACTGTCTTGAATAGAAAAGGTAAAATAATTGTAAATGCTCTAATGGCACTTTTGAGTATTCTCAATTCTTCTTTGTACGTGTCGCTTCCGTCATCCTCTTTACTTAATCTTGCATCAATTGTGTCTATGAGTGTTTCTAAGAACCCTCTTGTAGCATAGGATGCCGCATTCTCAGGATGAGGTAATACTTCTTGATCAAATTCGTGCAATCGGCTTACACTTTGATCCATTTTTTTATAAAGAGTTGTAAAGGGTCGTGAATTTTTTTTTTTTTTTTTGGTTACTCTCTTGGTTGGAAATTTAGACGAATTAAAATGGTCTATACACAAAGTCACTCAACCTCTCCAACTGTACATACACACACACAACAATGATTTGGTACAAGTATTTACAGTATTTATTAAGATAGATAAGAATTTCTAAGGAATTATATTTCTATTTAAGCTGTTGAAGGCGTCGTATTGTTATGAGGTCTGTGTAGGTATTCTTCTGTCTTTATGTCTTCAAGAAAATCTTCCTTTCGTTCTGCGATACGATCAGAAAGGAAATGATTAGCGTCACGATGAACAGCTTCATCTGCACGAACAGCAAGCACAACATCTCGAATAGTAGCTTCTGGATGCAGGTTGTAATAATCTAAAGATAAAGTTAATCATCATGTCTTTTTCGAAAGAAAAAAAAAAGAACTTACCAATTGCAATCTTGGGAGCAGGACCATTCTTGATGATGCCATTATCAATATCTTGAAGGAAATGTGTATATGAAATAACAGCTTCTTCTTCTAAATATCCACACATACGATGGGCCGTTTTAGGCGAGACGAGGTAGAGAGCAAAATATGCATTGAAGAAGATACCCTGAGCACCTAGGACCAGTAGACGATTCCACACGCTTGGTTTGAGACACTTCATCCAGGTCATCAGATGCATACGCTCATTCTCGGCTTCATGTAACAAATGACTGATCCAGCCATGATCTTCTGTCATTCGTCTCAAAGATTTCATATGTCGAAGCATAGCTCCGACCATACCAGGAACAGCAGCGATGGTCTCGAGCATGACAGCACGCATATAGTGATCCTTGCCAAAATAGGTATCTGGTAACAATCGCAAAAACTTGACAGTATAATAAGCGCCCTTGTCGCCTAATGTCTTTGGTTCACGATGCTTGCCTTCTCCAAAATCAATGTTCTCGAGTGTTTCGGTTGTCAATCGGCTTCCTGCAATAAATTCTTCGCACATGGGCACCGGCTTTGAATCAAGGACCTCTCGGACCATGGTGATCGGCATATCTGGGTTGATGTTTAGCTTCTGATGTGTTGTCAACGTACGACATGCGGTGAGAGAAGGGAAGACAACAGTACGAGCCAAAGGTAGGGTCTTGAATAAAGAGGTTTGAGTAATAGTTCTGATCATGATATAATTGAAATGTTTTAGATTTTTTTTTCTTTGATCCTTGGTCTGCTTTTATATAAATATTCTTGCGTTTTTTTAGCTGTAGGAAATAATCGGAGTTTGCACCCGGCTGACTTCCTATATTTCCTACTTCCCTTTTCGAGTCCAAATCAATTAGAGAAAAAAAAAACGATATTTTCAATAAACTTTATAAAATACACTCGTTTTATAAAATTTATAAAGAAGAGAAAAAAAAAAGAAATAATCTAGTATGAGAATGATAATCGATTAGGGCAAATGCGGAAGAATCTATGACTCATGGATTTTGTTCCGCTACAAAAGAGCAAATCCTCAAGCGGGGTGAAAAAGCATGTTTTAGCCGAAATTACGTCGTTTTTTTTTTAAGCACAAATCAAAAAAAAGCCTAGAGTCATATGCAGTGATTACGTCGAATTTCAAGGAAATGCGTATCATAAAATCAGATTATATGAAAGCTTCTTTATCAATTTACTAGAAATAAAGGTTTGTAATTTTTAACTATTGAAAAACTTTTTGGTCGTTTGGTCTTGCCTTTTTATCACAAAGGCTTCCTATTGGATAAGAGGATAAATAGACATCTGTAAGTGTGCGCAGCAAGAAGCAATGGTTGTAGCTATTCGTCCTCATGATTTGTAAAAGCTTGGAGACTATCATATGTGAATGATACATCTGATAAAGTACCATCTCGATCAAATTCACAACGTGATCAGTGAACAAGGCTCTTCACGACGGTTTCTCTTGTCTGGGGTCTTAAGAAGAAAATTTGGATTGTGCTGAGCCAGTTTGTACAGGAAAAAGGCGTCCTCTGCGAGATGTCTACTGCTTAAAGTCCAATGTACTTTGCTATATCTCCATTTGAATCTTTCGGTTTGATTGGAAAATAGAGAAAGAGAGAGAGAGAAAAGCGGATCTGCTGTCATAAAACTTGTTCCAGCGTTGATGGGTTTTTTAGCGATCAACAAGAACAATAAAGACAATTTTACTTGTTACACGACATCACATGTAGAACTGCATAAACACAAGGCATGTCTTTTTCTGACAGCAAATTGCTTTTATAAATGCAAAGATGAGCTCAAGTTTTATCATGCAGCATTTGATACTTTGATGCTGTCCATTAGATTTGATCAAAACAAAGCCATCTACTAAAAAGAGAAAGACAAGACACTCAGAGAACGCACTGCTTTTTTTTCCTCACTTACAAATCACCATCAGGGGCATGAAAGAGGGATAAACTTTCAAGTGATACCAATGCATTGACTTTTTGAGTTTAATGACCAAACAATTACCCACTCATGTTTTCACAATGACATAAGAAAGTATGTGTATATTATTATTAGTATTTGTAAGTTGTATTTATTACTTGAGAGAGAGAGAGAGAGGAAGGCTTGTTTCTAAAGGACAAAGTAAGCTAAAGCAGCGACAGCGACAAGTCCAAGAGAAGTGTGACCAGCGGTAGAAGCAGCACTCGTTGCGTTTGCATTTTCCTTTTGGTTGGTTTGATTACCGTTCTTGTTGCCATTTGTATTCTTGGGATCATCTTTGCCCAAGTTGATTTTGGCAGTGTTACCATTACCATTAGCAGGGTTCTGACCCACCGTGGGAACCATTTGACCCTCTTGCATGCTAGAAGCACAACTCCAGGTCGTGCCCTTGACGATATTACCTCCCTTGAGCACACGTTCAAGATCAGCACATGCAAGCTTAGAAGAAGTAGTCTGGATACGCATACCACCACGAATGTCCTGAAGGGAAGGTAATTTGTATTGTTCAAAGTTACCGGCCAAGTCACAGGTACCATGAATGGCTGCCAAACTAGGGAATCCATCGATAGCAAGGAGTTGGGTGTTATTGCCAATAGAAAGAGCGCCATTGATGAGAGAGAGGTTTTTGAAAGAAGTTTCAGTCAACTTGTTGTTGTTGGCAATGGTAAAGGTGCCACCGATAGTTTGAAGGGAGTCCATGTGGAGAGAAGAGAATTCATTTTCATGGAATGAAATGTCAGAATGGATAGTAGTCAAGGCAGGCAACTGAATTTGAGCCAAGTTTAAGATGGTGGCCGTTCTGATAGTGCCCAAGTTGGGAGCCTATATAGCTAGAAGGGTAAGTGGATGAATCATATGCTTTTGTTTTCCTTATTTTTTTTACGTCAAAGATCATGTTATGGTTATTTCCGACAATTAAGAGTTCATCAGCTTGCTTGACTGAGGAAAAATCAAAAGATTTCATATAATTGTTATTTGTCAAGACAAAGTTTCCAATATTCTCTGGCTTGAATCCATCTACTTTAGGTGCTCGTGTATCCTCAATACGCACGTTGCTGACTTTAGTCAAACCAGCAGGGAAATTGATCGTTTCGAGAGCAGGCAGGACAGAGAAGGTAAGGCCCTTGGCTTCTGTCAATTGAGGGAAGTCTGCCTTTGAAAGGATGGTGTGATTTTCAATCTTGATCTGACCATCGACCGTCTTTAAATTGGGAGCACTAAAAGCGCCGAGCTCAAGGTTGCCAGACATAAGCAAGTCACCCATCAGATGCTCAACACCTTCCATGTTGAGGGAAGCAGCAGGGCCCATGTTTTCGATGGTAATTGTGCCTTGGAAATCTTTGCAGTGCTTGATGCCGTCCAAGTCTATTTGGTTGAGGACCTTAAGACTCTTGTCACAACCAGGTTCGACTAGGGTTTGTGTTACGATGATGCTAACAATTATACAACACTCACTCACCTGCAGCTAAAGCGGATGCACATAGAGTAGCAAGAATGATAACACTTTGGGTTAAGCGTGTCATGGTTTAAAAGTAAAAAAAAAAAACTTGTTTAGGAAAAATAGTATTATTGCTTATATTTATATGTGCATTCTATCATGTTGGTATTGAAACTGGTTGCTCAAGAATGTGGGGTTAACAAGTCTGAAACCACGCTCTTAAATTTTAACAACAGCACAAATAAAAAATCATTTTCGACAAAGGATTGCAAGATAGACTTTTGGGCATAGAACCTTGGATTTAACAAGAATCTTAGTGAGAAAGTATGAATGAGAGACGGGTTTACATGCTGAATCAGCTGTTAACAATCAGTTATAAAATAAACTTATCTGAAACAAAGCTTTTGATGATTGCAAAAGATTCATAATATCATAATAATAAATAGTGTGTTATCCAGAACATGATCATATCACAATTGTCGTTAAATAACGTAAAAAGCTTCATTAAGCAGCTAGAATGCGAAAACTATCACGCATGTAATCAAGGAAACAACAACAATAAGAGAAACTGGTCCAATTTTTTCGGCAATTTTGTCAGTTCCTCCGGCCCAAATAATGTCACAAGAGAACAGCAGCATTCGTCCTGATACAATCATATACAAAGTCGATCAGTTTAAATTTGGTGCTAGTTTTCTTAAACATCCCCTTTTGTTTACATGGTTCAATTAAGAAAGAAAAAACCATGTTTGGGCATCAAGGGTAAAAAAAAAGAAAGGAAATGCAACAAGTCATCATAAGAGCCTAAATAAACTGACAGATCCATTCAAAAGGCTTTTAACTCTGTGAATATTTAGTCGGGGTCAGTTTGTCACGGCGCAGCTGATCTAATGGATGTAATATGGAGCAGATAATTGGTCTCCATTGTGACCAGAAGAGTGGTAATCCGGAAGGTGTAGAAGAATACAGAGGAAGTTAATCTGTAAGGAATGACCATGTTGTGTATTTTAAGGCATAAACAAACGTCGACGCATAGTAAGGCAGCCAATAGCTGTGGTCCTTATTGAGCTGCTCTGTGAGGTACCTGGGACATGGTCTAGGTTTGTCACCCAGGAGCCAGCCTAGACTCCCAGCGTACTACAGCGAGTATGCTCTGATTTGGACACGGATACTCACATTATAGGGCCCAAGAAAATTGATCAGCAGTAGCTAGAGTCTCGGCATTGTTGACGAACTTTGCATATTTTGTTGCAGAAAGAGCCATTGGATGGGCTTGAATAAGCAAATATCAGGATCTTGAATGATTGATGATATCATCTTCCAAAGTAAAAGATACCACTGACCTCTCTTTCGATGTAGATGTAGAGAAACAGACAATCAAACAGCGTACCTTTTGGTAAATGTAAAGAAATAAAATACACTGACTTGCTCGGGTATAATGGGGCATCTTGCCTCGGGCACCGTAGATCCTCCTAACACAAATATCCTGAGCTTTATCAAGAGTGTGAAGCGGAGAGTTTGTAGAACTTGATGCAGAGGAGCTTGGGAAAACGTGAGGGCCTGATATCAATGGATGGCAACATGTTCATTATTACCAGGAGCCTTATCAGTATTGCGCCGGATGAGCTCTTCTGTATGAAGGTACCCAGACTTCATTTCTAGAAGACTTTTGAACGACATCACTTATTAAAACTGCGATTTGCTTTGGCAAGAAAGACGGCTGTTCACATGGTTTCAGACGGAAAGATCCCACAACTAAAAAAGTGGAAAGACTTTTTTCTATATAACAGAACCATCATCTGTCATTCTTCTTTCTCTTTCTCTCCTTTTTCTTTCTTCTTCAGAAGCATAGGCATAGCTCTCACCTATTTATTTATTTCTTGCATGTCACAAAAAAAGAGAGGCGCCAAAAGCCGACGTACCCAAAAAGTCTATCAATGTACCGGTTATGGAAATTGTATTATGACCTTTACTAGAAGTGAGCAGTTAGTCAGACATTTAAAAAGGCATAGAGATGAGGTATGAAACAAGTTATTTTTCTTTTTTTTTCTTTTTTCTTATCTCTTTCTTTCTTTCTAAAAAAAAAAGATGCCCTCTGTTACCACTGCTACTACAAACACCACTGCTGCTACTGCCACAGTCAACACTTTTGGTGATACTAGTGTCATCCCTACTGCTGTCTTACCTGATAATAACATTGTCTATCTCGACTTGACGTGTAATCGACAAAGTCATGATCAAGATGATGAAGATGATGATATTGTATCACCTTCTACTCATGATTATGCAGAAACTATGCTATATTCCTTTGTAGATAACTCACCTCATGTGGCTGATTTATTATGGTCAAAGCAAAAACTGGGCCAAAGCGAATTCTTAAAACTAGCTCCAGAGACGAACGAAGAGCTAGTATTAGAGATACCTCATCCCACGCCAAGTATTTCAACTCATGATATATGCTTATTTTGATAAACATTTACTTTATTCATTTGATGAAAAATCTTTCATAAAAGAATAGTCATTCAACGGATTCTGGACTGATTCATCCTTTTTTGTTAAATGAGCTGTCAAATCTCTGTTCATACCAAAGTTATTGACTCTATCCTTTTATCAGCTTAGTCCTGCAGTTGGTTCGTTTTAATATATGTCCAGAGTCTTTTAACAATCTCTGGCCTTGACAACTAATAAAGTAAATTAGATATAAATGTATACACAGTGTTTCGCATTTGAGTAAACGAATTTTATGCTAAATATAATTAATTGGTTGCGAAACACTGTAATTCCTATCAAACTCAATTCATACTTCTCTACCTCCACCCATAATGATAGTTAGGGATGCACTCAATATCAGAGGCTTACTTAACCCCGTCGTCCTTTTCAGCTTTAATGCCATTGTGTTGTTTTTCTCTTTCGTTTCTTTTTATTTATGACGGGTTCAGCATGATGAATGGGTTCCTGGTGTAACAGTGACAGATAAGATTCTTCCAAGCAATTAAGAAAGACATCATTACTGCTCTCTCGTTGATCTTCCAGAAGCATACATCTATAGTCATCATTAAGAATCATTCATAGTCATAGATAATATTACTTGTCAAGATGGTATTGCTGCTATTGATGTTCATATATAAAAAGAAGAAAGAAATCTTAGGGCTAGCTAGGGAATAACTTGTCTTACTTTGGTCCAAAGAAGAACAGAAAAAGAAGTCAAGATCAAACTATTTATATCAAGTCTCTAACAATTTTTTCAGTTACGTGTGTTATTTAAAAGTGTTGACCACATTTATCTTCTCTCAAAAAGACAGAATTCATTGTCTTTAAATATAAAGAAAGGATAGATAATCAACTAGAGTGTAATTGTTATTGGTTTTAAATTATGTGCGAGTAGTTTCTGAAAATGGTGTATATATCAGTATACCCTCGCTCTCCTAACACAATGCTTTCGTGGAGCATCCGTTGGCCAACTATATGTAGAATCCTATATGAACACGATTACCTCTATCACGCTAAGCTTCCGCCTACTCCGCTCACTCATCTCGGGCAAAGACTCTTAGGATAGCTCCCTTCTTCTCCTTCTCACTAATGTATCTTATACTTGACCCCATTCACTCCTTCCAAAGCATTTTTACCCTTGATCCCAAAAGGGTTTTTTAGTCATCACTATCCTTCCTTTATGATCTGCCTCGGGGGGAAATGTAATGTTACAATCGTACGCCCGATTGAGGTTTAATTATATACAAATAAAAATCTGTTCAATCGTATATCAGCATGAATGCCATACACCTTGATGCATGACACTTTTGATCATACTTTAAATTGGATCTTAGCTTTCTCTCTCTTTCTCTTTGTTTCTTTCTTTTGTACTAAGCTGTTCTCTAGACTTTATATATAGTCTACTATCATTGGAACAAAATTGAATATCTACTTTTTCAAAATTCATCATCGTGTTAGCTTTGTCAAAAGAACTCTTTCACTGCTTAACATATAAGTAAAGCAGATTCATTTACTTTCCTTTATCCCCGTTCATACTATGTTCAACACGACGAAATGTTTCGTTCTGACGGAACTTAAAAAATACACGTCTCTCTTCAGGATGTGGATCTCTAATTTTTTTCTTTTTTTTTCTTCCTTTTTATTGTCAAAGGGGAGAAAGGGGGAGAACTGAATATGACCTATCATAAATATGTTGTTACAGCACAAAAACCAACAGCCACACAATTTGCAGTGAAAGGATCATTTACTTCTTCATTTGAAACCAATCTCATCTTAGGGTAAATCATCATTACACGTCCCACTCTCTTTTTTTTTGTGTGTGTGTTGTGTTAGAGATAAAAGAGGTGCTGATTTATAGAGAATAGAAAAGGAAATCGTATTGAAATCTATACATTAAATCCAAACGGATTAAAGCCTACAATAGAATTTAGCATTTATGGAACCATTATTGCATTAGAACTATTTAAACCAAAAGTATGCTGTAAAAGAGAATAAGGAAAACAATGATTAACATCATGTAGAATCAAACACAATCGTGGCTTCTACTCATCACTGCACGACATAAATACTGTATATTATCTTACAACGCTTCACAACAGCAAATAGTAACCGAAGGTACGGGCGATATTCGATTCCCTGGTCAACTACATAACGAAACAAGCAATGTCATTACTGCCCTGGATCCTACTTGTCAATACATTGCAACCACCCTTTATGAGTCTACAGTGACCTTGATTATACCAGAAATAGCTGTACAACTACCACATAAACAACAACAACAACAACAACAAAGAAAGATATCACTAAGACTCAAAGAAGGTAAAAGACGACAGGTTGAGATTATACAGCCTCATACACAAGATTACATCAACATTAGGTATATATTATGATAGTATATATACTTACGACTTACCTATATATACACATACTTTAAAGTCTTTTTGATAAACAGATCGTGTCCTTGGCCTTCTTACAGGACTCAACAGAACCAGCACTGCTTATACTTTATGATGATGCGCGAGAGCAACGATTTCTTCAATTATTCGAGATCAAGGATCGGCAACTTATTCCAGGAAATATTGTCCTTGATCATTTTGAATCAGACGCTAATCTGCTCATTGCTCTACCTGCTGGTGTGGGCGGAGCCATTCTGGTGGCAAATCAGTTCATACGGTACCTTAAACTAGATCAACCACCCATTGCAATTGGTATCAGACCATCCACTATCAATAGGTAAGCATAATATTAGGGGAATAAACTATGCGTATGTCTTATTTTGTAATGAAGCTACACAGTGATGGACGAGACAGGAACCCGTGTCTTGTTGGGTGATGCAGAGGGGCTGCTCTACTTGCTCACGCTCAATTCAGTGGCAAACCGCGTTGAATCCCTTTCGTTTATCAGCCTTGGAAAGATATCAATTCCATCCTGTCTTCAATACCTGGATAATGATGTCGTCTTTGTAGGATCTACCGTAGGTGATTCACAGCTGATACATATCCAGCGAACAGCATCTCCAGAGGGTGGAGATATCCTGCAAGTGATTGAAGAATTTGCTAATCTAGGACCGATTGCTGATTTTTGTGTGGCTGATCTTGACAAACAGGGACAAGCCCAGATCATTACGTGTTCAGGGGCGGGTAAGGATAGTTCTTTGAGAGTGATTCGAAACGGTGTCGGGCTGAATGAGCTCGCGATGATACCTGTCAGTGGTGTGCAGGGCATATGGGCACTTCAATCGTCATTTGAAAAAAGTCATAATCTTTTGCTGCTCTCGTTTTTCAATCAAGGACGACTACTGCAGCTGCAATCCAACAACACGATCATTCAACTAGACTCGTACTCAGCCATCGATCTTGATTCAAAAACGATTGCTGCCGGTAATATCAAGGAAGCCAAGATGATCCAGGTGACACCTCGCAGCGTACGATTAATGGATGCGCATCCTTCGGGATCACTGCGAGATGAATGGATACCTGATGGTACTATTACGGTAGCCAGCATCAATCTGACGCAATGTGTTGTTTCTTTGGGATATGGAATTTTGATTGCGTTGCAAGTCGTGAATGACACATTACAAGTTATCGGGTAAGCCCATTTTCGATGCAACTGCTGAGAACAATTATTCATATCCTCTTGTCCTTCTTTTTTTTTAAAAAAAAAAAAAGCGAAACCCAGTTTCCTTATGAAATCTCATGCATCGATATTCACCCAATTCAATCTGCCACTGAATCTGCGTTTGTGGCTATAGGCACTTGGAACAATGTGAGTGTATGCTTGTTGAAACTACCCAATCTTGAAGTGGTGGCACAAGAGAGTATTGGCGGTACGGTCATGCCAAGATCCATTCTGATCTCTCAATTTGAAAATACAAATTACCTACTTGTGGCCCTTGGTGACGGTCAATTTTATAATTTCAAGTTGGACGGTAGAGAGGGCACTCTGTCGGACAAAAAGCGAACCTTTCTTGGTAAATGGCCGATCCACTTGACGACGTTTACCCTCAACGGCATCACCCACGTCTTTGCTGCATCGGATAAGCCAAGCGTGATTCACAGTCGGAACCAGAAACTGGTCTACTCAAACGTAAATCTAAAAGAAGTACGGTGCGGTACATCCTTCAGCTGTCATTCGTTCCCAGATGCGATCGCGTTGATCACAAAGGAAGGCTTGGTGATCGGCCGGATGGAGGAAATTCAGAAACTGCACGTTACCAAAATATCCACGATTGACACGCCTAGACGTATTGCATATCAAGAAAGTTCTAAATCCTTTGGCATAATTACCGAAAGAATCTCAAGCGCTGAATATGACGCATCTACCGTGACTGGAGGGTTCGAGGTCTTGGATGATCAATCATTGACAGGTATAGGTGTATATGGGAAACATGGTAGAGAGAAATTAACCGAGAAGGATAGTGCTCGATCGTGTCTACTTTAAGCAGTTTGAAAGACCATTGTCGCTTACAACGGTCGTTTTTGAAAACGATCCAAATGAATATTACGTGGTAGCAACTGGAAAAGACGTGGACGTGTTTGAGCATCAAAGTGTGGGTCGAATCCTTGTGCTTCAGTACACATCAGATCGCTCACCATTACGCCTTGTAAGTCAATTGAAAACCGAAGGTATGGTGGACTGTGTGCGTGCGTTTGAGGGTAAACTGCTAGCAAGTGTCAAAGGCAGACTTCACGTCTATCGGTGGGAACGCACATTGACCGGAGGTCAGTTGGTATCGATCAGTTCAAAGCGGTTGCCTTCTGTTACGGAATGCATCACGACCCATGGCGATTATATCATGACTGGTGATTTGGTATACTCAGTCGTGATGTTTCAATTTGACCGATCTACACAGCAATTGGTAGAAGTAGCTGCTCATGAGAAGGTGAAGGAGGTATTGGCGATTGAATCGATTGATGAAAATTTGATGATTGGTGCAGAGAAGGATGGACATTTATTTGTCCTAGAGCACTGTCAGGATGAGGCTTCGGCAGATGAACCATTGTTAGACATGATCAGTGGATGGCATTTGGGCGACATGGTGAGTCGATTCAGATTTGGTAAGCCGTAAAAGAAAAAAGTTAGAACGGGAAAGCCCTTTACTAATCACGGACTTTTCATTAGGCTCACTTGGAATGAACAATGTGGACCCTGACAGTAGGCCAGTCGCGCCGTCACTTATTTTTGGTACATCCAGTGGAGCAATAGGAATCGTAGCGGACCTATCTGCAGAACGGTTCAAGCTATTGAACCAGATGCAATACAATATGACTAAAGCAGTGAAAAGTATAGGAGGTCTGAGCCATGCAGAGTAAGTAACAATAACAACAAAAAAGAACTATAAAGCTCATCTGTATATGATCCAGATGGAGGAATGTGAATATTATGGGTCGAAAAGAAGAAGCGACTAACTTTATCGATGGTGATTTGATTGAAAGCTTTTTGGACTTATCGTCATATCAAATGCAAAGTGTAGTAGATGGCATACATGGCGGGCGTAAATTGGATGTGACAGTAGAAGATCTTTGTAAAGTGGTTGAAGAATTGATGAGCATTCATTCATAATTATTATCTTTTTGTAAATAAAACCTTTTGATTATAGACCTACGCTAACGTTTATGAAGGCATAAAATAAGTGTGTTACTGTCGGGCTCGATGACAGATCGAACGATTTTTTTCTTGGTATTTAAAAAGTGTCTTTTTTTTTTTCTTCTTCTTCTTCTTTTTCTCTCTTCACACTTGTTACATTATTCATGGCTGTCATTTCAACTTTACTTTCCGAGACATCAATCACAAGCATTCTCTCCAAAGTCTTACTCGCCTTTCTTGCTTACTGGGTCATTGATCTTCTGTCTCAATATGTAGGTAACACAAATTGACAATGATTGCATGATGTGCTGATAAAGGACAGATCGCTCCCAAAAATCCCAAGGCTCCTCCAACCGTTCCTTCGTGGATTCCATTTCTCGGAAACGCTGTTGATTTTGGCAAGTAATGTATTCAATCATGCTCATTTTACAAAGATGAAACATTAAACTCTAATTTAGAGATCCTATTCAATTCCTTCAATCATGTCAAAAGAAGTATGGTGATGTGTTTACCTTTCGTCTCTTAAACAAGCGCGTCACTGCATGCCTTAGCCCTGATGGTAACCAATTCGTATTTAATGCAAAACAAAACATGGCATCTGCTGCTGCTGCATATAACCATATGACCAAATACGTGTTTGGTAATGACGTTGTCTTTGATACGGCACATAGTATTTTTATGGAGCAAAAGAGGATCATCAAGAGCGGGTTAAATATCGAGTCGTTTCGAAAAGACGTGCCTTTGATTCTGGAAGAATGCAACAAGTTCTTTGAATCATTCGAAAAAAAGGGCCAAGTTGATGCTTACAAGATGTTTGGTACCTTAATCATCTACACTGCCTCTCGTACACTTCTTGGTCCAGAGATTCGTAACGCATTAGACGGTGGTGTTGCACAGCTCTATTATGATCTCGATCAGGGATTCCGTCCTATCAATTTCATGTTTCCGAATCTACCACTTCCATCCTATCGTCGCCGTGACGAGGCTCGTGAAAAGCTAGCCAAGCTCTATTCCTCGATTATTCACAACAGACGAAAAAACAATATTCGTGAGAACGATCTTCTTCAAGCTATTATGGATGCTCACTACAAGGACGGTTCTACTATTCCGGATCATCAGATCTGTGGCATTTTGACTGCTGCTCTCTTTGGCGGTCAACACACATCCTCTACAACATCTGCCTGGGCCATTCTAGAACTTGCCATTCGACCTGATATCGTAAAGGCGCTCCGAACGGAAATGATTGAAAAACTTGGCTCACTCGAAACCGATTTTACCTATGATAACCTTGAGCAACTGACGCTACTGGAAAATGTCGTCAGGGAAACTCTTCGCTTACATCCACCCATTTTCAACATGATGCGCCGTGTCGTTGCAGACAAGATGGTCTTTGAAAAGTATGGCCTGGAGATTCCCAAGGGCGATTACCTCTTGGCTGCACCAGGCGTCACTCAGATCGACGAGACCTATTTCCACAACCCTATGAAATGGGACCCTTACCGCTGGTCCGAAAAGTCTGACCCTGTACATCAACTTGAGGTGGGTGATGATGCCAATATCGACTATGGCTTTGGTGCTGTCGGAATTTCGTCACGTAGCCCTTTTCTCCCCTTTGGTGCTGGGCGCCACCGTTGCATTGGCGAAAAGTTTGGTTACCTTCAGCTCAAGACCGTCATTGGTACCTTTGTAAAACGATTTGACTTTGAAATTGTATCAGACCATGTTTCAAAGCCTGATTATACGTCGATGGTTGTTGTGCCAGAAGATAGCAGAATCCGTTTTACACGTAGATACTAATTTTACTATTCAACAATAATATCTCTCTTTATTTTTGCATTTATGTTTCTTTATTCACACATATGATACTTTTTTTTTGTACATTAATAAAAGAACGTTAATAATTCCTTGTTCGTGTCGTTTGTCCTCTTGGGTCTGTCGGCATATTTGTAATATAGTTGAAAGCAAGTACAAGTGCATACGCCAATAGGATAAAAAAGCTGAACCGTACAAACCCATAAAACAGTCTATAAAACCAGCGAACCGTGGCAAGCACAAAGCAGTACACAGTGTACGTACTGATGAGTAATAATAAAATGGTGACAAAGTTGTACTCAATAAGTGGTAGTTGGGTAAACAGGTGGTATAGCTGTCTAAAGACTGCAGGTGAATGTGTCAAAATATATCCCAGGCTTGAGCTTGTCACAGAAACGACCTGATCAAATTCAGGTAGTGAAATGTTGGCTTTACTCAACTGATCTTGACAGAAATTATATGCCTCTGATGCCAAATGAAGTGCTTCTACAGTAACATTCCAAGAGTTTAGTCCGCTCATGGCCGTGTTTTTTCGTGTCAAAAAGAAAAAAAAAAAAAGAGACAACTTTTTGTGCTGTTATCATTTTTGTGTCGGAGCTTGATGTAAAATGCAATAGTAGACTTACACTTGTTGTTACTGCAGTGGTATTAAAAGATTGCTTCTGTTTTGAAAGTATGGCAGATTTAAGTAAATCAGTAAATGTATGCCATTCAATCAAAATGACAAAAATGAATTCAAAAATGATGAAGCTAGCAAAAGTCATAAAAGAAAGGGGAGTTCTTATATTTTTGTCGCTAAGCAAACTATAAGAATGAGACAATCCATATTGAAAGCTCTTTAAGAATCTTTCTTCAAAAACTGTTACTTTAAAAGTGCATCTTGCAGGATATACAAAGCTTATTGCAACAAATTCTACACATACAAAATGACTTAAACGATTAATGTACAAGCTCTTCATCTTTTGAGGAGCTGAAAGATCTGAATTGAATAAGGATAAGAACAATATTATTTTTAATTAAACAGCTATGTATTGTCTCGGCTGCTTAAACCGCACAATCCTGTTTTACGGATAGGAAATTTGGATTGCATGCTTGCCCTCTAGTAATATCCTTTCTCTTTTCGCTATGTCTTGCTTTCGTGCATATAATGATGCAAACCATGTTTAGCTCAACAATTGCTGCTTTTATTCGCTTTATTCTTTAATTATGTTTGCTTTTTCTTGTTGCTTTCCTGTCATTATCTGATGATATTAAAGATCCGCTATGTAGCACAGTCTTTTATCAGTTATCCGAGGTGGTTTATGCGACTCGCTTCTTCCCCTGAGAAAAAAGGAACAAGAAATACTGTTATTTCTTTGCTGTTCAGATTCTTTTTCACGCGTGACCTGCTCATTGATGCTGAATGGACAGTTTTATTAATAAGCAGCAGAATGCAAAGAAATCCCAAGCACTGAACTATCTCGTTCTTATCACATAATATTTGTTCAGCATTGTATGACTATTCGTCACAGAACTTATTTTGTTTCTATTTCTTGATTTGTGAATAAAAACGCAATGAATTGATCAACAACATTAAGAAAATTGATGCTTCCATAGTCTCTTTAGCTCAAGGATTACAAAGCTTTTTTTCATTTGCTGTTTGTGTTTCACTGGTGAAGACAAAGTCAAAATATACCATTTTGGAATACTCGTGAACCAAATTAACTTGAAAACAACACCAACTTTATCTTGTTACACCAATGTTCTAGAGTCCTTCCATGTTTACATTTAGAGCAATTGCCATGGAAGCAGTCCCTTTAGCATAATCGAGCTAATACAAGTATTGTGTAGATGAACATACCTCGCTTGTAATATGAAGAGCTAGAGATTTCAATACTTTTTCTTTTATTGAAGAAATTCTAAAGTTACAAAGTGTTTTAATACCGCTTGCACATCAGTAAACCTTATTGCCGCGGAGACACACAAAAAGCCATGGGGATTTTCATTTTATTACCATTTATTAATTTATAAATTCTGTGTTACAAAGGCAATAGGTTACTTTGAAGGTACCAGGGAAACAATTTACCATTTGTCATGACAATGTTAGCTCCAATGGAAAAGCAATGATATTTGTCCTTACTTAGTGAACAAGAGACATTGTAGCAGCAAATAATGCTATGGAATAATTCTGCTTTTGTGATGCTGCGTAAGACAAATGTAAATGAAAAATTGAAACAGATTGTTGTGTACGTTGTTTTCGTGTTATTGCAACTCAATAAGCTTTGTTCTCCAGGAGAATTTTGAAATTGTAAAATTTCCGCTTCATGATAAGCAATTAATTTGTCTTTGGGTGGCAGCCAGTAGTTATCCCATGTGTAGGACGAGACTATTCAAACGAATATAAAAGGGGTCGATCTTTTGGATCAAGACTTCATTACTCACTCACACTCACACCCACAAATCCTAACACTTATTATACCACCATTATGGTCCAATTACTTTCATTATCCTCTACTATCGCTACCTTCTTGTTGCTATCTCTTGGCATCAATGATGTTGCTGCTGCCAAAACATGTGTTGTAGCAAAGACTGGTAATGATGACACTGCTGCTATCCTCAAGGCTTTCAACGACTGTAAAACCGGTGGCATTGTCTCCTTCCCCAAGGGCAAATCCTACAACTTGAACGGCATGATTGAACTCTCTGGTCTTAAGGATGTCACCATTGACTTCCAAGGTCAAATCGTTTTGCCTGGTTGGGACAAGAAGTACAAAGGCGGTAACGCTTATATCTCTATTAAGGGTAGCAACATTCACATGTCTGGTGGCGGTACCATTGTTGGTAATGGCCAAGGCTGGTAAGTCTGATTTTTAACACTATATAACGCGATATAAACCTAATATATAGGTATGACCGTCAAGACCACACCGCACCTACCGTCATTCGTTTCGGTGCTACCAACTCTGTCTTTGGCAACTTCAAGATTATCAACGCTCCCCGTGCTCATATGGGAGTCACTGGTTCTAACAATATTGTTCTTGAAAACATTTACCTCAACACTGCTTCCAGCAGCAAGAACCCTCCAAAGAACACTGACGCCTTGGACATCTCTTCTTCCAGCAACATCGTCTTTAGAAATTCCGAACTCAACGTAGGTGATGACTGTACTGCTATCAACGGTGGCGTCACCAACGTCACCTTATCCCACATCAAGTGTAATGGTGGTCACGGTTTCAGTGTTGGCTCTCTTGGTAAGGGTGGCAAACAAGAATCCGTCAAGCTCGTCCGTGTCTTGGACTCTGTCTGCACCAACTGTCAAAACGGTGTCAGAATCAAGACATGGCCCGGTGGAAAAGGCGTTGTTCAAGATGTAGTCTACAAGAACGTTCAACTCAACAATGTTGAAAACCCTGTTATTGTCACCACCCACTATTGTGACAAGAACCAAATGTCTTTCTGTACTAAGAACAACGACAGCTCCTTGTCTATCAGCAAGGTCACTTTTGATACCATCACCGGTTCCGTCGCCGGTAAGAAGCCTGCTATTAACATTGACTGTTCCAAGAATACCCCCTGCAGTGGCTTCACTCTTTCCAACATCAACATCAAGAGCAACGGCGCCAAGAATGTCTGCAACAACTTGTCTGGTTCTAACAAAATTTCTTACTGTTCTTAAACGGCCTCTACATATTTCCCCTTTTTTTTTCAATCATCTTCAATAAAACACTATTTTATAAAAAGCAAAAAGGTTGCGTATTAATGCATAAACAAACTGAGCAAGATTTATCACCTATAGCAATGTTCTCACTTTTTCCTATCAAGTACATCCACTTTAGTCTTATTCACTGAATATACTGAATTGCTCAAAGTAAAAATATGGCGGATATAAAAAATAGAATACGTTTAAACAGTAAAAATGTTTGCAAGAGAAAAGAAGAAAAACGAAGTGTATAATTTCATTGATATAATACATCCATTGATAAGAATGATGTAGGTAGTTATTTTTATTCTTTCACCTGATAATTTCTCTTCCACACTGCGTATTCTTGCATTGAATTCAGCTTTACGCGTCTTTATCTGCTCTATCCTTTGGTACAAATGGTTGTTATACTCGGTCTCTTGCTGCTGTAATGGTTCAACACGCCTGTGGATCCATTTCTTTTTCTCTTCCTTGATATTGTTTTGCAAGAGGTAGTCTTTGCTTTCTTTCAAGACGTTTTTCAATTCTTTTTGCAAAAGCTGCACTCTATCTTGATGTGCCCTTACTTTGCGACGTTTCGGGTTAATTGTGTCAATTGGTGAAGCAGGGTCTTCTTCAAGTGCTCTTGAGTTTTTGTAACGAGTCTCCATTTGATGCTCATACAATAGGAATAATCTTTAGCCTATCTTCTGGTGCATGTAGTGTTGGCCAAAAAAAAAAGTCTCAAAATGAACTTTCAATCAACCTCGTCGACCTTGTAAGTGATAGTTTAGGTCAATACTACATGCATCAGAAAATGAATCAGGAAATAGTTAAATAATGTAAATATGAGCTTATCAAAAGCAGTCTTTGCTGATCGAACTGACAACATAAAATTAGAATAAAAAAGTTTCTTTTGTATCTCTTTTTCTTCCTGAAAAGAAACAAACACATTGAATAATTTTGTTGGAAGGCATCATAGGTAATGTGTAGAGGTATCTCCTGTAGAATTAATCTAACTTCTGGTACATGTCATGCTAATTCATTTTTTTGTGATATTTTTCGTGCATACAGCGTTTCGCATTTTTTATTTTTCAGTCTAAAATGAGCATTGTCTCTCTTGAGGAAGCATGCTGCATTTTCTATTGCAAAAAATTCAACGAAGAGAATGTTAAAATCTGTGCTGAAAGAATAGCAAAGATGGAGGAAGTTGAAATTTGTTACAGAAGCAATCCAAATGAACGAGGAATTGTTTGTGAAGCGCGAATATTTGGTGCTCCAAATCTATACAACCTGTACAAATCAAGAGAAGAAATACAAAAAAAAACGAAGAAATTGAAGATAATAAAAATGAAAAGAGAGATATCTTGTTTTGTAAATAAAAATATATGAGAGAAATGAAATCGCTGTTGATAACATTAAAATATAGACAATGACGCGTAAATTGTAGATTTTATAAACTATGCATACCGACCAAAAATAGAATCTTCACCAGACTCTCAATACAAGTTGAACTATGTTTATGATAAAGAAATTTTAGGAGTTGTTTGGACGCTTACAAGTAAATTTGACAAAACTATACCTTTGGCATTCAGTCAATGGTTGAACAAGCAAAAGGTTGATTTCTTATCAGACGAGCCAGAACGAAAAATTGTAAAAGGACATGCATGAAAATAAGAAAACGCTGTTTCAATATTTGGACAAGGCCAATTATGGTAAAGCTCGCAAATGACATTGCAAGATAAACAAAATAAATTAACTCCAGTTTTGTAGTTGACCTTGCAAAAAATATCATAAACACAACACCAAGACACCATACGTACATAAGTCAATTAAAGAAAGATGGATATATTATTGTTGGCTATTGTAGAAAGTCAAAAACATCAAGTGGCAATAGAGTGACTCTGTTGCAAAGAATGGTGAAAGTTTTACGCTAAAGATCACTTGTAGAAAAAAGTGGTTGTGTCCCCCTTTCAGCAACGTGAAACAAGGTTTTCATAAACGAGATTTAAATGATACAGATACTTTATTATCAGAATTATCAGAAGTTAATGGAAACACACAGGGTAAAAAACTAAATAGTAACATGATCAATTAAATTTTGAAAAAGCAATTATTCTTTAGACTTCTTAACTTTTATTCAAGACAATGATAAAGTTTGTGTGGTGGCATTAGATTATACAGGATTCACCACCAATATGAGTGATTTCAAAAATATTTTAAATCAACACTCAATAAATAAAGATTGTTGAGGATATCGAACTTCAGGGAAAAGAAACACGAATAAAACCGCTCTTTGAGAAAATATTGATTTTTCTTTATTGATCGCCCTTTGGCATACATCTTTGACTTGAAAAGACAAAAAAGAGGAGAGTTGGAACTGGCTGCATAACCTTTGTTGTTGTTAGGAAATGCGCCCCTTTTCCTAATTTTCTATTGAAGATCCAATAGGCGACTTGGTTTGTTAAGAGCAAAGGACATCTTAAAGTTTGTAATCATCAACTAACAAAGGAAAATAATCAATAGAAAGGCAATGGAGGCAAAACAGTTAAGTATCAAGCTCGATTGTGTCAATGTGAAATATCTGGTGAATAAGAAAGGGGCTACTTTGTTCATTTTCATAGTGAATTACTTTATTTGTGTCAAGTCGATAAAACAGGTATAAAAAACGTCTATACAGAGAGCCACAGTGGATGTATATGCAAGTCTTTTTTTATTCATCTTTACCAATTCACTCTGTTTCTTTTGTTTCTGTAACAGCATTGACACCTTTAGCCATATTACGTAAATGAATAAAATCGGCCATAAGCGCTGTTTCTTCTTCAATAATCTTAAATACACTGAGCATATCCTGTCCGTTACGTTTCAACAGCATTTGAGCCTTTTCACGAACACCTTCTGATTCCTCGCTCAAGGCTGCAATGAGTAAACAAACACGCTGAAGGGTAAATAAGCCAGCATCTAAACGTCTAATATAGAAATCGGCTTCAAATTCTTCATAATCTTCTTCACTTAGTGTCTTTTTAGCATTTTCGAGGTCTTCTCTGACTTGATTGTCTCTCTTTTCATACTGATCTTTCATTTCGATCAGACGGTCTACTTTTTCGTAATCATCTTCAGTGAATTTCAACACGACTCGCATTCTTTGCACATCGCCATGTGCTAAGTTTCGCAGTAGTGATAAAATGATACAAGCGATATGTTCTTCATCTTCTGATTCGCTAAAAGCACTATGGTGAGTCTTCTTTAGCTTTTTATTTCCCTATACAAAAGAATAGGTTATTGTCTTTTTAATTCTCATCTTATCTTTAGTATAAGTCTAACCTTGCCCATGAACAGAGGAAACAGATACTTCAATCCTGAGACCTCGACAAATCGCATACATCTTTCTCGACCATTTTCACCACTGAGTGCATAATTAAGAACCTTGACTGCACGAATGCGAGACAGTGTTTTTTCTCTAAATACAGGATGAATCATTAGAATTGCGTACATATACTGTATATATATGTTTGTACATTACTTTAACATGATGACCATGAGCTCAATGCCTTCAGAATCCAAGAATCGATTCTTGTTTTCTGGTTCGTTCAAGAGCGAGCATAGTGAATTGAAAAAGTTTTCTACCATCTCTGACTCATCTTCAGAAGAGGCATCTTTTTTCCTATAAGTCTATATTGAAGCAAGATTGAACATCCTCATTCGATAAATCATCAAAAAAAGGTCTTACCGAAAGAGCTCTTAGAAGGATATCAACGCCATCCAATTCACCGACTTTCAGACGAATATCTTTATACACGTGAGTTTTTTTTTTCTTGTGTTTATAGAAATCGTACCTCTGCTATCTTGTAAAAGAATTGACAGTATTTCACTAGCATAAGCTATATTGGCATCAAAGCTCTTGTTTTGGATTCTGTTCAGTAGCCAAGTCAACGCTTCTGTCTTTAATGCAATATTTTCTGCATATTTTGGATCTAAAGACACGATACTTTCGAAGATGCCCAATACCTTGAACACGCCCTGTCTATCTGCCTCTTCCTTCTCGTCTAATCGATTCAAGTTTTGTACGAGCAATTGAAGCAATTCGTTTTCCAACTATGTACAAACGTTAAATCTTATACTACTGTTTTGTTTTCTTTTTTACCATAGCTTCAACTAGGGCTTTAATCGCATTTTGAACCTGTTCTGATCGTTCCAATTGGTCCTCTGTTGTTCCTACATCCTCATCAATCAACTCGTTAATCACGTCAATCGTATCAATCGCAATATCCGTATTGTCGTGACTAAGTAACGACAGAAGCGAAGTGACGGTGCCAAGTTGAATCAACTCTGTGTACAGTTCAGGAGCTTCAGTCAATGCCAACAAGTTTTTGATTTCCTCGTCCAAGTCAGCTTCTGATTCCATAAACTTTTCAGGCTGATCAGCATATCGAACGCGCATTTCCTGATTTTTGTTGATGGCTTTTTCAAATTTCAAAATCATCTTTTTCACTGTACTGGCATCCAGTGTCACTGCCTATTAGAAGAATGAGAATATGTTTGTATATATTTGCTATTTTGTGTTGTCATGGCTACCTCTTCGGCGTCGTACTGGTCAACGAGATCCAAGATATCGTGCTGCTCACTGGTCAAACCACCACCAAAGAAACGACCCCCTTCTTCGTCGTCCTGGTCAAAGACTTGTTCTTCTTCTTCTTGTTGTTGCTCTACTTCCATGTGTTGTCGTTTCTGTGAGGGCTCAGCCATTTCCGAACTATCTTTGTATTTATCAAAGAAGTCTACAGAAGGTGTCTCTGGCATTTTTCGTTTGTTACGACCGGCTGGAATAGCTGGAATCTATATTGAATTGATTAGTTTTTGATGAATGTGTGGTTCTTTTACACACCTTGAAGATATCGTCAATATTCATTATATGTATTGATTATGTGTCTATAAGGAAAAAAAAAAAAAAAAAAAAAAAAAAAAAAAAAAAAAGAAAAGGTCCACTATTGAGTTCTGAGTTTTTTAAGAGACTTTCTCTTTTTTTTTTTTTCTCTTCTTTTTCTCTTCTTTTTTTTTTTTTTCCTCCCATTTAATCAATATAAAATGTACAACGGCATTGGATTGACAACACCTAGAGGATCTGGTATGTGTGTGTGTGTTTATATATAATAATAGTATAATCAACAATACTATTCATTTAGGCACAAACGGATATGTCACAAGAAATTTATCATTTGTTAAACCACCTCCACAGCGAAAAGACGAACCCAAGGAAGAATCAGGACCCAAATTGAAAAAGGCGAATGCAGCTATTCTCGAACATAACCGAAAGAGACAAGTAGAAGTCAAATGCATGGAATTACGCATCAAGCTTGAAGACGAAGGGTAATTGTTCAATATGCATCTAGACAAGTGTCTCATTTTATTATAGAGTGGATGACGAAGAGATTGAAACAAGAGTTGAAGAATTAAGAGAAAAACTGCTGCAGGAGTCACAGCCTATTGACGCTAAAAAGTAAGGACTCTTTGTGTGTGTGTGTGTATGCTGTTATTTATGCAATCTATAGATTAAAAGAACATGACGTTCATGAATTAGCCGCAGCCAAAGAAAAAGAATTAGAAAAGATGAGACGAGCACTTAGGATCAAGGAAGATCGTGCAGACGGCGCAGCATTTCGTTAAAGAATAAACTCTTCTTCTTAAGAATACTTTGCACTCAGATGATCTTTATGTATATTGATATCAAAAAACGGGGGGAATGGTTTATTAAGATGCTTTAAACATGTAAATCCTGTAGTTTTTCATGCAACTCAGCCTGTTGCTGAGATAAGGAACGTGAATGACGCTTGAACTTGCTGACAGCTTTCATCTATAAATAAAAAAGAGTCAAGAAACGCACTTGTCAAAAAAGAAAGAAACTTACCACTACATATAAGCTAGCAATACTCTTGATCGCATTCTTCATTTCTTCATCTGTGACATCAGATACAATGTTGCAGTTGTCTTCTTCAGATATCATAGTTTCTGTGCCATTGTTAGTTACCCAAGGATGGTTCTAATGAGAGGAAATATACATAAGAATAAGAATAAAAGTATTATAAAAAGCACATACACGAAGTTCTTTCATAGTAATACGCGTTTCTGGATTTCTATCAAGGATTCTCTCAAACAGATCACGCAAATTGGCATCTATATCATCTCCATGCTCAATTCTAATTGAATGTTAATTTTGAATAATAAACAAACAGAAACGACTTACGGCGCTTCCTTGATTTGTTCATAGAGTTCCATGATATTACTGCTCATGAATGGTGTTTTACCATAGATCAAGCAGTAAAGCGTGACACCCATGGACCAGATATCCGCTGCCTTTCCAGACACTTCACCATGACGAGCCACACAGAGCTCAGGTGCCATGAATGCTGGACTGCCTGCTGATTTCTTCAACCTGTCATTGCCCTTGACAAACATTTCAGAAACACCGAAATCAACAATTTTGAGCACATCATCTTTGGAGATGAGCAAGTTGTCTGGTTTGATATCACGATGAACAATTTCATTTGCGTGCACTATAGAATAATGATCAATATCAACTTATAATAAAGAAACGTTTACAACTTACAGTATTCGATACCCAGCATCATCTCTTTAAAGTAGCGTCTGGCCATATCAACTGAATAGGGCGTGGCCACTTGATCAGCCTCAATATTCATAAGAACACCCTTATGCATCATTTCAAACACTATACGAGCATGCAAAGTCAGAAAAAAAAAGACGAAAGATCAAGAGCAAAGAGGAATACCTAACCCATATAAAGTGAGTCACCCGAAGGGTCATCCAAGACCTCAAACAGACGAACAACGTGAGGGTGATCTAGTTTCTTCAAGATGGCAATTTCACCACGAACAAGATCCAGAGGATTCTCGGTTCCCTTGACTACCTGTTGACGATTGACGCCTAAACCGGCTAAACGTCGGCGAGGCCCTGAACGACGAAACTGGTCCATTTGTTCCTTTTTTCGTAACCGTGATTTGCTAAACTCTTTGATAGCCTAAAAGAAGATATATCAATTTTTGGTCGATGGTAGAATTATAAAATAGTTTACATATTCTTTTTTAGTTATTTCATCAATGCCTAAATGAACTGTACCAAAGGCACCTCGACCGATTTCCTTCTTGAGTAAGTAATTGTTGATCTTGCGAAGACCTTCTTCAGTTTCTGATGTGGTTGCACCCAATGTCTCAACCACAATATGACTCTTTCGCTTTGATGTGCTAGGCGAAGGTGAATTAGACATTTAAAAAGAAAGCAATAATATAAAAACGGGTGAGCCACACTTTTATAAAGATCAAGCCACCTTTTGCCAAGAAAAATGGCTCCTATTATCCACAAGTAAAACTCAGCTTAAAATTGAATGTTTTATCTTTAGTTCATAAAAAAAGGGGGAGAAAGATATATAATAAAGGAATGCCGTTTGTTTGTGTGTTTGTGTGTGTGTATGCGTGTTTGTTCCATAAAAAATATTATTATTGCTTATCTTCTATCGCCTACAACAGAAGTCGAAGTAAAGGTAGTTTCTAAAGGAGCGAGATGGCACACAGGTGTTGCTGCTTTATCTTCAAGATCATTGGCAGTAGTTAAACCAATCATAAAGCCTAGTTGCTTAGTAAATTCATGCACAGATTCTGTAAAATAAAATCCACCTGTGAAGCTATCATGTTGAGCCAGGCTATAAAAAAAAAAGTCAATATAATATGCATATTATAAAAAAAAAAAGTCTTGCCTCTTTGCCCATTCGCTAACTGATTCGGGACTATAAATTTCACCTTCACGCAATTTGGATGCAGTAGACTGAATAGCCGTTTTCCAAAACTCATTTAATTGTTGGTACAAGTTTTGTTTCAGTCTATTATGATCTATTTAAACAAAGAGAGATTAGCAATCAATCTAAAATACTCTATTATCAAACTTACTCTCATTATCCCAAACAGGTAATCGATGAGCGATATGTGCTGCGTAATCAAGGAAGGTGAATGTGGTGGTAGGGAATACTCGAGGTGATATAAAATGATTTGCATATCGAACAAGTGTATCCTGTGATTAAAAATAAGTAAAAATATCATTAAAATATCAAACTTACAATCAAGTCTGCCAAGGGTTCTCTCACTCTTGAAAATGTATAATCATCTCTGCCTGGACCATGCTTATTAAATGGGAAGCTATTAATAAATTTCTTTTCCATGTCCAATAATACATTCATGGCTGAAGCAATCGTAGGTTCTGGAATATAAGTCATGACGTCTCGTATCAGTTCAGGTTGCTTATGCAAAAAGTTTTGAATAATATGAATTAGAGCCTCCTTCTCCATTGTTTCTATACATTCATATTAGCTGATATTGTCTCTTTCTTTATTGTACTATTTTACCTAGAATGGCTATTCTCGCTGTTCGTTTTTGAATTGATTTATGTTTCTTTAATTCTTTCCTAGCTGCTAATAATGATCGATGTGAAATGTCGTCCATTTCTTCATCTTCTGAATTTCTTCTTTTACGACCTATTTTATATATATTTATCAGACTTGTTTTTCTTTATCTCTTTTTTAAGGCTACCTCGAGAGTATTCACTTGTGTTTAAGTTGTGCATATGAATGTGTATTATTTTATGTAGAATGAAAATGTAATTATAAATGAGTGATTAAAAGGGAAAAAAAAGAGAGAGAGAGAAAGACAGAGACAGAGAGAAATTTAAATAACTCCGAAGCTGGACGTCACTGATGACCTGGCCTTCTACAACGGTCACAAAGTAAACATGGTGATACTAAATAGAATAAACAATAGAAACACTGTATGCTCCCTTTTCTCTTTTTTCAAATAGTAAATAGAGACGCTTGTTAAAGCATGGAGATACACCAATTAATTTTCTTTTAGAGTAAAACTCTTATTAAACTCAGATTAAACAAAAAAGGGGTCTCACCAAACAGAGACAGTGGATTGGTGTGTCCCTAGTTAAAGATCTCAATAGGGAAAATGGTTTGTTGATAAACAGGGATCAGTTAGAAAACGTCATGATTATTCCATCCCCCCATCAACTGTATACTTGACTAATTAGAGCACTATTGATATGTCTATAATCGCGGCCATTGCTAATCTCATTCATATACATACGCGCACTGGTACCTGGATTTTAGTTTCACAGTTTTTCATTATTGATAGCACATCAAACAAGACACAGATCACAAAGGACCAAGTTTTGAATTAAGCGTAATCTATCGATACCACTCTTGTAGAAATATATTGTATAATTCTCAAGAAAATTGCAAAAAGATGGGATGAAACACTTTCTAGTATTCGTGATGAACCGAAAAAAAACATACGAAACGATTTCATGTCGACTGTATATTTCCATCTTGTGGATAATATCTACCATCACCTCGGAATCTTTCTTGTTAATTTTGGTGGAGCGTCGTAGATCTTTTACATTAGTGGAAAGACTAGCAAAATTTTCCATGATCAACCGCACTCTCTTGGCTGAATTGACTATTTTGTCAATCGTTGTCCCCGGTGACCGATTTACAGCCAAAGTGACCAGATAGTCATACCTTTCATTTCATTTTTACACATGATAAGGTTGTAACAGGCGAAGAATACAAAAAAGAAGAAAATGGACTGGCATGGCTGCTGTTTTTTTTTTCCTTCAGAAATTAACACCATTTTCAAACGGTGAAAGCAAGCATCAATCTCATATTTTCTTTTTTTGTTACAAATGGATTGGCCAATAGTTTGTTGGTTGTAAGGATACAAGGAGAATCACTGTCGGTAGCTTCATCCATTGATACCCATTAACTCGCCTACCAGTCATCCGATCAAATCTGTCTATGACTCATCATATCCACAGAAAGAGTCATTCTTGAGCTATACTAAAAAAAAGCTGTTGATCAAGCTTATTTGGCTGAGATTTGTCATCTAGTCAACACATTGCTCCATGCTGCGTACCGCCGCGTCCACCCATACTCTGTACATCATCACCTGGAAGACACCCCAGCTCTTTACATTTTTACAATGTAGATGATGCTCAGTGAAAATACTCAGGATAACGGCTGAAGATGCGACCATGACGATTCGTTTATGAAAGTAACTTTTCAAATAAGAAAAAGCTTAAACTGGCAATTTATTCAAAAAAAAAAGATCAACAACTTTGAAAAGTCAAGCTTTTGGGCAGCATGAGTAAGTCTCACAGGATCCAAATTCTGCAGCAGGAACTTGAACTAACATTACGACATTAAAAGGATAATATAAATTTCAATCGACGCTTACCTGGTCTTCGGCAAGCCGGATTGAGGGAGGAGGCAAATGATGGTAGACACATGTCACCATCATTGCCGTCTCATCGAATTGTTTTTTTTTTTGCATGCTGCTTCCATGATAGTTTTCTAAAACAACAGGTTATGATCCATATCTCTACTCTCTCATTGTGATCTCACCTGGTATTGGTCCATGACTTAAAACGCACCAAGCATGATATCCAAATTGTTGTAGTCGCGAGGCAAGTAGAAGGTACCAATCTCAATCAGTCGGTACATGACATGGTACTTAAGATCAATGGCAAAGGCTTTATATTGACTATCTATAGTGAGCAAAACCGCATGAGAGTCTTGTGTTACTATTTCGTTGCCCCTTTTTTGGTACCCACTTTCACAGAGAAGACCACACACCGTCAATACGGAATGGTCCACACCGTTCTTGATGGCTTTGTCGAGGCAATCCTTTGAGGCAGTTTGCCATTTTAACAAAACCATCGCTGGGGCTTGCTCGAGGGGGCTTGTGTTCCATAAGGAATACTGACTGGCTAAGCTTGCTGTCGCATGTGTATATACTGAAGTACCCCTTGCGTCCTTGCGCGTCAGGATCCGTTTGATGCTTTTGTCTACTCGAGTCACTCACAGCTCTATTAGCTCTATAACTCACAAGATGAGATATTAATAATAATAAAACGTGTTGATTATTGAGTTATTCTTCAGTGAAGATGTTCGAATCGTTCGGGAAATAGGCAGCCAGGAGTGGTAGCAAGGTGTTTTTAACAAAAGTAGCTTCATAGACACTACATGCATCGTAATAAGGACTGTATGTCTTCAGCCTATCATTGTAGAAATCAAGGATGTTCTTATTCTTTTTCTCCTTCTCTCTCTTTACATGAACATCACTCTTACTAGAAGTAATAGTACCCTATGTTTTACGGCAATTGTATACATGCTATTTTATGAATACTAGCATTGGTTAAATACCCCAGTTAAATTGTAATTTAAACAATGCTTACGCTGCCTTCAAAAAAAAAAAAGAAAGCACACTTGTTTTTTTTTTGTCAATAAAGTGAATAATGCCAGCTGCGTCTTTTTGATTTGAAATAGTTCATATATTTCTTAATACGTTCACCTACTCTTTAACAATAAAAATCTGATAAGAATACATGGGGGGCATATATGATTTTTTTTTCTAAATACAAATCTCTTGGTATGATAAATTCCCCACCAAGCCAAGAAATTACAATAGGATCAATGACTACTATATAAAGCGAAGGTTTACATTAAATTAGGCATTCGTAAGTTAAACTCAATTCGTTATATTATTCTTAAATTAAACTATTTTATAAAGGCATCATTATGTATTATTGCCTCTGAAACAGGAGGGGGGAGGACCCTCTTATAAATTCAGCATATATCAACATACTTCCGCAGCAAATAGAATAACCGATAATGCCTTCATTAGTAATAGAACATGGCTCTAAAAAAATTGCTTAGATAACAACCAGGGACAATTAAAAAATAATAATTCAACGCTATCTTTTAAGATCTAAGACCGGCATGTGAATACAGCAGCCAATGTCCTATTATACACCTCAAGTCTCTTCAAACGCACGTGCTACTTAAGGGGTCCACTCCTTTAGGATGAGTCATCCAGCTTAGCCTTTTTTTTTTTAATGACATTCTCTATTTATAATATAACTTTAATAAATAAAAATACAATGCCCCTCCTCCCCCCTTGTCAACAACAATAAATAAAAAAACAACAGGCCATAATGTGTATCTGTACTGTAAATATGACAACGGTCGGGTCCGATGGATAAAAAAGGTAATGAAATGAAACGGGGCAACTTCCGACTTTCCAATTTGAAATGCAACTATATTATATCCGATTTA
>JAMYHX010000447.1:0-36060 GCA_025529335.1 Rhizopus sp. PT2906
TCAATAGTCTTGCTGACATGCTTCAAGAAGATGTTGCTTGGGATGCTGTTGTTCCACGTCTGGGAACTGGTTTTACTGATGGCCTAAAGTCTTTGAATATCACAATTGTTAACGGAAGAGTGCCACAAGATCTTGATGTAGAGTCTTTGGTGCGTAAGATGGCGTCCAGTCCGATGTTTAGTCAGGTTCCTTTAAGCACTGATCCTGCTGCTTTAAAAGGCACGGTGGACTTGATGACATACATGCTGAAAGGACTGCCTTTCTCACAAGCAGTCAATGGTCCCAGTAATAATGTCGCATTTATGGCAATCAAGGAATTCATTTACATGATGAACCAAAATATCTCCAAATTATACAACCTTACAACAAATTAAGTCCTTATTCTCTCAAGCTTGTCTGTATCATTTCTTTATAGATTTTTTTTAAAATAAACATTTAATTTTTTAATGACAGAAGGAGTGTGTATGAGTTAATTCAACATAAACGCTTGTAAAATATGCTGAGCTCAAATCATCTGACTTCCTCTCTTTACTGACTTTTTTTCAAGTTGCTTCATACACCAATGGAGGATTTGAAAAAGGAAAACGAATTACTTCGTAAACGAGTTGCTGAACTAGAAAAACAGCTTTACGCTAAAGCACCTACTGCATTCACACCTCAACAGAAAGCCGATCCTTTTGAAAAAGTAGACAAGCTAACTAATCAGGAGATCTATCGATTTGGACGTCAATTAGTAACACCCAACTTTGGCTATGAAGGCAAGTGAACGATCATGGAGATATAAAATAGAGGACTAAGCCATTTAATTTAGCTCAATTAAAGTTACGCAACACTTCGTTTCTGATTGTTGGTGCAGGTGGATTGGGAGCACCTGCTGCGCTCTATTTGGGAGCAGGTGGTGTCGGTCGACTAGGCATAGTAGACCATGATGAAGTGGATATCAACAACTTGCATCGACAGGTTATTCATACTGAAGCACGTAAAGGAATGAATAAGGCGGTATCTGCTGCTGTTGCAGTTAAGGCGTAAGGAAGCATTGCACTAGGGAATACATGTGATCGGTTTTATCTGATCTTTTTTTTTTTTTTCTTTTTAGTATATATCCTGATGCTGATGTTATTCCTTATGCATATACTCTGGATAGAACAAATGCTTTGGAACTTATTAAACAGTACTGTAATCACTGAATAGGGTTATAATCATACTTACCTTGTTGTGTATAATAGGTATGACATCATCATTGATGCCACAGATAATATCACCACTCGCTATTTGCTAAGTGATGCTGGTGTACTTGCTGGTAAACCAGTTGTTTCGGGTAGTGCCTTGAGAACAGATGGACAGGTTAGTTCAACATTAAATATAGCATACGGTTGCCCTCATTCATATGCTATAGCTTACTATCTATAACTATAACAATGGACCATGTTTCCGTTGTCTACATCCAATTCCACCACCTGCAGCTGCTGTTGGTAAATGTGTAGACAATGGCGTTGTTGGCGTAGGTAAGTCTATTTGTATACTATGTTTATCGATAGATTCTCATCCTTCTCTACAGTACCAGGCGTCATTGGCATCCTACAGGCACTTGAGGCTATCAAAGTAGCAATAGGCTCAACAGGTAAAGCTGAACGCAACGTGTAACATTTGCTAACAAAAATGACAGCTCTGAGTGATCCAAGCTTTTTGATTTTTAGCGCAATGAATAATCCGATGTTTAGAACAATGCGTCTTCGCCAAAAGAAGAAGGATTGCGCTATCTGCGGAGAGAACCCAACGATTACGGAATTAATTGACTATGTTGAATTTTGCCAAGGCGAAGCAAACGATGATGTAACAATGAGCAGAGTTGATTAAAAGGAAAAAAAAGAGGAGACTTATTGTTTACTATAGGTTGTTAGTGAACATTTATTGAAAAGAGAAGAACGTATTGATGTGGATGTAAGACCGTGTTTGCTTGGCTGTGTACATTAACTCATAAAAAATGGTAATAGGAATATGATGATATACTAAAAAATAAGCGTCCACACGTTCTACTTGATGTCCGACCCAAAGTTCAGTATGATATCTGCCATTTGCCCAACAGTATACATATCCCTATTGATGAATTAGATAACAAGATGGACAAAGTAAAGGAAGCGATGAAAGAACACAAAGTGACTGATAAAGATGGTAAGAGTTGTCTATATAATCATCATAAGTTTAGGTATTGACACACAAAAAGTGTATGTTATCTGTAGACTAGGCAATGATTCACAGATAGCGGTGAGAATGATGCAAAAGAAAGGAATTGAACAGCCAAAGGATATCATTGGAGGTTTATATAGATGGTCTATGAAAGTGGACAATACTTTTCCTATTTATTAGTTTTTCCTTGCTCTAAAGCCACCGACAATGTCCCAGCCAAGGATGATGATGTATAAAACAAAAGAAACAAAGCCAAAGAAGATGGAGGTATTATAGAAATCGCACCAGTGATCAAACCCACCTGGTGGACAACGGTATTTAGCTATTTCGACTATAATACCAATACCCCACAAAAGTGCCATAAATAAATCACATAATATCAGTATAAATCGCTTCATCTTATCCGTTTTTCCAAATCTTCTAAACAAGTAAAAAAAGACATGAAATCCAGAGTAAATTATGGACATGATGGCCTATATGTATATATATATATGCAAAACAATCAGCCACAGCTTGCTTTGTTTTTTATAGTTAGATACATTACCACTGCAAAGAGGTAATAAAAGCATGCGCTACTATCCAATGGAACAGAATGACCAGAGTACTAAAAGAAGCTTAGTTTTTTATATGTTATTTCCCTTTTTGTTGGATCTTACAGGTGATGCTCCTGCTGCAAAACCTAAGTGTCCGACAGCAAAGATAAACAAGATAATTCTAAGTAACACTCTCAATTTGGATGGCTTTGTTCGTGTGGCTGAAGGTAAATTAACAGATTCTGCCTTGGTATTATTATTATTATTATTATTATTATTTATGTCATTAGTGGTAGCAGTAGTATGAGTAGGCTGAGGAGAATAAGCATTGGCTAGTGTAGGTGAATTTGCATAAGGTGTACCAGAATACTGGTAAGCATTTGTATGATACTGTGGCTCATCCAATGTCTTGTTGGACTCTTGCCAAGCATTGACAACAGGTGGTGGTTGGTAAGCTGAGGGTGAAGGCATACGTTGAGTGCCATAAGGGGAACTGGAGACTAAAGTTGGTGTTTCCTTAACTCTTGGCGGAAGTGCAGGAGAAGGACTGTCTTCATATGCATTCCCATATTTTGGTCCACTATCAGACCAAGGATTATGACTTGTATCTTCAAAAGGGTTATTTTGACTCATCTTGAAGAAGAAGAAGAAGAAGAAAATAGAAAATAAAATCTTTAAACATTTGTACGAAACTCTTCACAAAAATATATTTCAAACAACGCTTATTCGTAAGTGATACGAGTAATTTTAGGCGCACGCCCTAAAAATGATATTAGTTACGTCACGTTTTTCTTGGTCGTTTTGTCTACTTACTAAACTACTAGGCCTAATGAAAAGGCTGGATGACCTGCTTTAAAGATCCTACACAGCTCATGTGCCTCTCTGAAGCGATTCTGGTCTTGACTGAATGTTAAAATTAGAAGAAATATAATTTGTCAATATTGAACGGATATTTCTTGCTGTATTCACGTCTTGATTCCAGATCTATTCGAGCGTCATTAATTTGAAGTTCTTGAATAGATAAAAATAATCTTACTCTGACTGCATCACCAACTGAACAGTAGTGACATACTTTCAATGGGTAGATGCTAATACTTCTTTCTATATTTACTGTTTGTTAATACTTAATCACTCTAAGCACTTTTATCAAGTACCTGGATTTCTGCGCTCAACGCATTCGCTGTTCTTGCATAATACTTTTTTATCAGATCCTAAACAGGCTAATCTACTTTTTCTTTCACTGGGCAGCATCCTATTTCTCTTTCTTTGTAAACAGTTTATATTAGTTATTCTTAAAACATTAGATAAATGTAATAAAGTCATACCTATGATTACAGATCAACGCGTTTTCTGGCTCATAAACCTTTTGAAGTTCACCATGGCAGCTACTACACACTACACTTGTTCTGTATTCATCTACTTTAATGACTAAACATTTCTCTGAAAGTGTCATTTGGATCCCCTTGAAGATCAATAAGTTAGCTATTCAAATTCAGTAATAACCACATAACATTAACAATTACCTTCACCAGGATTGGAACTCTTGACTTTATTGTCGCAACTACACATCGTCTATCTTCTTCAGCCACTGACAGATACTACTTTCTTTCTTCCTTTTCTTCTTGTTTGTCTTATGAGCCAGCATAGACGGAATTGGTTTTCTTTTATCTAGTTTACCGATTATCATGCCGGTAACATTGTTCAGGGCTATTCGCTTGTTCGAATACATATATCCTCGATTCTCTCAATGCCTGCAGTCTTTATTAAAGTTGAATATCCTACAAAAATTAGCGTATCAGCATGTTTATAATTAATGAGCAGCTATAGTGTCGCTTACTTTGTATGTATGGCTGTTAAAACGCCAACATAATGTAAAAATAAAAAGGGGAAACACACTTTAGGCAAGGGAATCAAGTCGTAATAGACTTGTATTCCTGTTTGAGCTTTGGATTTAAGTTCATTTTGGATAACCCATTTGAAGCCGCACTGTTCTCTTTATAAAGAAATTTGGTCAATGATCCATCCTTATTCAACATCAGCTTGTAGTTTGTGTAAATAATGACAAATTAATACAAAATATCATACTTTTTCCAATTCCATGTATAGTTTTAGTTTAAGAAAAAAGTCAAGTACTTATAAAAACGAGCATTGAGGTTAGTGTAACTGCCTGTTGTGTTTTGGAAACATGTTTTACTGAACTGTTCGATTAGTCAACTATGTGAAAAGAATATCAATCTTATGAAATTCGTGTTGAAAATGATATACGGTAAAGTCTTGTAGTTGCTCAGACTTTCAATACTGAAACAGGGCTTGCAAGCATATGTTCCCTCTGGGATGTTGTACTGAATATGATGTTTGGAGAGGTGAGAAATGTAAATACTCATGAAAAAGAAAACTCTAACGTTTTCCATTTTAAAAGCCCAGCTTATACTGAAATATCAACTATTGAAGGATTGCAGCCTGAACCTGAACATAAGCTGCAAAGAGAACAAGAAGATATGGTGCAAAAGTTGAAGATGCTGAAAGCTGTAGAGAATCTAAGACATGACGAAGTTACCAGTTCGTGGCAGTTTCAAGTTGAACAGCTTTACAGAGAAGTTAGAAAGATAAAGATGATAAATAAAGGTGCACAAAGAAAATGTGAAGTCAGCTAGGTGCAAAAGTATGGTGCGCCAAAAATTACTCAAGTGATACAACCGTCTGCTGTACGTCATTATAAACCATTTCATTTGCCGCTCTTTTGTATTTATTCTCCATGATGAAATATGAAAATAAAGTTTTTCTTTTCTTTTCTCTCTTCTTTTTAAATATAAAAAGATGGTCTTGAACGCCTTTACTCTCCAACGCAAATATCCTCAACTACAAGTAAACGATATAAACAGTCTGATAGACCAATTCAAGTAAGTCACTTGACTCTTTTATTGGCTATTTCTTAATGCATCCTAGCGAGATTGATTTGGATCAAGACGGTTATCTTGATTATAATGAAATTCAAAAAGCTTGTAAAGAAACTGGTTACAGCAGTAACTATGATGAAATTAGAGCTACTTTGAAAGATGTCAGCACAAATACAGTTGGTAAAATTGACGTGGAAGAATTTATCGAGGTAAGACTATAATAAAATTGAAGAAAAGAGGGTCATAGAAGGGCCTAATAAGGGGGTTGGTGAGAGGAAAAAGAGTTAAAAAAAAGGGGGATATTATGTCAGTGCGCTTTCTACAACTATGTCAATATGGTCATTGTCATAGAATAGAACGCGTATGGAGTCATGAAGTGTCGGTTATTAAAAAAGAAAACAAAAAAGAGCAAGACAAAGAAAATTCTATGCCAAGAGTTCCTTTGATACTAATCCTATTTCTTTTCTTTTTTTTTTTCTTGGCAGCTCGCAGCAAAGTTAAAGGCTGGGGGCAATAGGGGTGCATTTGATGTCCATCAAAACAAGATTAAAGTTCACGGAACCAATGCAAATGTTACACATACCATCAATGAGGATGAACGTACAGAATTCACAAGACATATCAATGGCATTTTAGCTGGAGACTCTCATATCGGCAAACGTTTACCTATTCCAACAAATACAATGCAAATTTTTGATGAGTGCAAAGGTATTTTATGATAACAACAAGAGGTGTACAGGACTAACATGTCCAACAGATGGTCTCATTCTTTGTAAACTGATCAATGACGCTGTACCCGACACTATTGATGAACGTGTACTTAATGTCAAACCAAAGCTTAATAACTTCCAAATGGTTGAAAACAACAATATCGTCATCAACTCTGCCAAAGCTATCGGCTGCTCTGTCGTAAACATTGGTCCAACAGATATTATCGAAGGCCGCGAACATTTAATTCTGGGTTTAATCTGGCAAATCATCAAACGAGGATTGCTGAGCAAGATTGATATCAAGCAACATCCTGAATTGTATCGTCTTTTAGAGCAAGATGAAACACTTGACGAATTCTTGAGATTGCCTCCCGACCAAATCTTGCTGAGATGGTTCAATTATCACTTGAAGGCTGCTGGATGGGAACGAAGGTAAGAAAAACTATATTTGGAAAAAATGCTTTTCTTAATCTAGTGTAGAGTTTCCAATTTCTCCAAGGATGTCGCTGATGGTGAAAACTATACCGTTTTGCTCAATCAACTCAAGCCCGAGTCCTGTTCCCGTGCACCATTACAAGAGCGTGACCTTTTGAAGAGAGCTGAAATGATTTTGGATAATGCTGAAAGAATCAACTGTCGTAAATATCTGACACCTACTGCCTTAGTGGCTGGTAACCCCAAATTGAACTTGGCCTTTGTTGCCCACTTGTTCAACACACATCCCGGCTTGGATCCCTTGACAGAGGAAGAAGCACCCGAGATTGAACCATTTGATGCAGAAGGCGAACGTGAGGCAAGAATGTTTACTCTTTGGCTCAACAGTTTGAACGTCGAACCTGGTGTATACAACCTCTTTGATGATTTACAGGACGGTTTGGTCCTGCTTCAAGCCTTTGATAAGGTCGTACCTGGTATTGTCAACTGGCGCGCAGCAAGTCGCAAGCAACCTCTCTCTCGCTTTAAACAAATTGAAAACTGTAACTATGCTGTCCGCTTAGGACAAGAGCTCCATTTCTCCCTTGTTGGTATTCAGGGATCAGACATCGTGGACGGACAGAGAACACTCACTTTGGGTCTTGTCTGGCAACTTATGCGTGAGAACGTCGTTCATACACTCCAATCACTCAACAAGAATGGTCGTCCAGTGAGTGATCAAGATCTTGTCCGCTGGGCTAATGAAACAGTTCAACGTGGTGGCAAGAATAGCAGAATGACCTCATTCAAGGATCCTTCACTTAGTACAGGTGTATTCTTTTTGGACGTGCTTAACGGTATGAAGCCTGGTTATGTGGATTATAGTATGGTTACGGATGGAAGAACCGAGGAAGATGCATTTAACAATGCAAAACTTGCTATTTCTATTGCTCGTAAGGTGGGAGCTACTATTTTCCTTGTGCCTGAAGATATTGTCGAAGTTCGACCAAAGATGGTAAGTTTATATATAGAAGTATAGTTTGATAAATGACTAATTATATATTCACATAATAGAACTTGACCTTCATTGGTAGTTTGATGCAAGTTGACAAAGGAATTCAGCATTAAGTTTGTCGTGTATAATAATAATAATAATAATAAATATTTTATATAAATCATGATGTATTTATACGACTTTTTATTTTTATTTTTTTAAACTGTAAAACTCATTATGAGATCACATATCTTGAGCTTAACACATCTTGGTGAACTCCAATCAAATCTTACTTGTCTAATAATATCAGATGGTGCGAGTGAATCTAGATAGAAACAATATTAGTAAAAGAATAAGGAACAATAGATATTATTTACTGTTAGGTAAAGCAAATGAAAATATCTTGTCAGGCTTATGAGATCCAGAAGAACTCTTTCTTTGATGACCGGTGTGTGTCAAGCTACTGGTTAACATGCCAAATAAGCTCATGTTCGTATGCCACACACGCACGCTTTGATCAAACAATGAACAAGTTGCGACCAACTTTGCATCAGGGGAAAAGGCCAGTGCAACAACGGGTCCTGTATGACTTTCTAATACTACTGAGCGAGTCGTCGTACGGATATCATACACTACGGAGGCCCCTTCTAGTGTTCCGACTGCGAGTTTTTGGGCACTACTACTAAAATCTACGGATGGATACCTATCACAAAGAGGATGCATTTAATAAACCATGAAGGAAAATCAGTTTGTATATTACGTTTTCACCAAGTCATGAAGGACAGATGTTGCAGATTGTACCATAACTTCCCGCATATGAGGAACATTAGGGTCCAATGTTTTGATGACAGCCTCAACCACATTATGGACGTGCGAGTACAAAAGAATAGGCTCCTATAAGGTAGGTTAATAACAATACCACAGTCATGTAATAATCTAACCTTTTTGATGAATATTCCAATAATCTTTAAGCAGCGTAAACGATCTTCAAGTGACTTTGCGTGTGCTGTATCAAACGTTAATGTGCTTATTACCAAAGGCATATTGGTGATAGATATCTGGAATATAGCCGCTTTTGCGCCACGACTAATAAGTGCCATCATTGGTTGAGAATTTGTAGCATACATAAAGAGTGTTCGTAAGACCTCGGCTGCATTAATATAGTTTTCCCATGTCTTGAATCCTTGACTAAGTAGTTCCATGGATGATAATGTTCGCGCCATAGACCCTGTCGATAAAGTGTTGTTTTCGCTATTGTTCGTATCTAAATCGACATCTGATAAAAGAATTGTAAGGCTTAAAGCAGTTGACTTGCGTACACGCGGATCAAGAGTCTGTGGTTGATCACAGCCCATGATGCCTAAAATAATCGATGCTCGAGCCATCATTTGTGGATTGCTATTCTCAGAAGATGTAGGCACTATGAATGAAATACTATTAGTACACAGCCTTTAATTATATCCTTCCTTTTTTTGTTGTTCTTTACAGAATGATTCCCAATAGTCAATGAGCGAATTTATATCATCTTGTGATAATCCAGTAACAGCACTTGAAAATAACGACCTCGCTATTTCTTCTGTCAGTTCATTTTTCTTTCTTTCTGTTATTATTATTATTATTACCTGATGAATCATGCCAGTACTTGCTTAATAGTGATAGCGAAGGAAAGCAATATCGCTCACCAATGACTAATGGCAAAGACATTGCATATCCAGTAATTAAATCGGCACTCCTACTTTCTTGACCAGCCATAGAAATGACTACCTTTGCGAGCAGACTAATAGAGAGTAAGCGGATTGCGGTCACAGAAGGGGATATTGTCCAAGCTTCTCTCTCGTGTTTTAAAGGTGCAATGATGGATAGGTTTCCGTTTGTTCTATAAACAAAGTCAGATATATACATCAATCTTTTAGTTATTCAATTACCCTTTAATACCATAGCTTATATTCTGGTTCACCTGCTTGGACAAATTTAATGTTTGATTACAGAGTAGTTCAAAAGCCTCATTTATATTCCATGAAGCAATGATGGATATGATTGCTGTCATTAACTCGATCTTTTTCTCTTTTAGTTCCTCCTCATGTTTAGGTTGTTGACCATCGTGAATATCCAAAGGATCATCTTTATCAGGTCTGAAGGAAAGAATATCCGGAACAACTGCATCAAATGCTGAAGAAGAAGTAGAAACTGATGCTTTCAAGACTGGATGGATCTGGTTATTTTGTTCGTGCATATTAAGTATAGATAGACGGGCATAGATGTCATGCACTAATCGACGAATACTAAAAATGAATACTTGTGCAAAGTTATTGGGCACTTGTGCATCTATTACAAGTATATAAGTAAGCAATCATTCTTTTTGCTTTCTTCCTTACTGCAATCATCGGTTACAATAGATTTAATCTGTACTGTATGCTTTGCATGATTGGAAATTGAAGCAGCCTTTGACATGTTTATATGGTTGATTGGCCATCTACTGTCTTCCATAACATCTGTCTTGCTTTTACCATAAAGTATACGATCTAAATGTGCAGTTTGCATCTATATATAAAAATAATATAAATCATTTAGCTGCTATCAACAGATCACACCCTACCTGCCACACATATGCACTATCATCACTATATCCAAGTACTACATAATCTTCCGCTGTTCTCCATTGAATAGCAGTTAATGGGTGCGGATGACCAGGGAATATAAACAAGCTAATACGTCATGATTAAACTTGGTTTATTCTAGTACTCATAAATAGAATGTGATAAAAGGCACTTACCATGTCATTGAATCAACCGAAATGAGTGCAACCGAGTTGTCTTGCGCAACAGAAGCTATACATCCTCTCACTCGTATGTCCTTTTGCTCGACTGGTTCAATAAAGAATATGACAGGTGTAGAATGAACAGCACAAGATGCAACAAATTTACCATCGCTTATAATAATAATAATAATAATAAATACATGAAATAAAGATCATATTTTCACGCTTACTTTAGATTCCAAATTTTTACAACGCCATCAAGACCACCAGAGAGAAGATATTGCTGACCAGAGACTTGATGCTCTGGAACAATCATACAGGTAATGGCGCTTTGATGAGTCTTTTTAAAGACTCGCACATCATCTCGTTTGCCCAAGTGATTAGAAACATCGTTTAGATGTAGAAGGGCTAGCGATAGTGGTACAACGCAGATTTTTCCAGTGTCTAAAAGCATATAAAGTAAGCAACAACATATCATCCTGCGTGTAGTTATATTACCATAACCAATCGCTAAATGATTTGTGTTTACAGGTTCAGTCACAGTGATACGCCCAAAGTTTGGATCCACTTCATCCTTTATTGGCCATATTTCTTTAAATGATGTGTTTATAGCATACGTCGTGTGTCCTTCTTGCTGTCGATCTATTGGTAAAGGGAGAATCTTGAATCCTGACTCATTAGGGTGATTGCAAACAATAAATGCGTAAAGTTCATCATCATTGACATATACAGATATCTTTATGGATTCCGAATAAATATCACCTAAAGAGCGAAGAGAGGGGGGGGGTTTCTTTTAGTAAATCATACAACCTTTTTTTTTTCTTGCTTCATTACTTTTCTTATCCATCCGGTATGTATGAACTAATACAGCACTTTTATAATAAATTAGAAAGAATTATTGTATTTATGAGATGTTAAAAGCCTACTTATATTTACAACTATCTGTTGCTGATTCCTTGAGTTTGTAGTTGAATATGTCGCCGTGCTAGAGAATATATATAAGTGCTTCTGCGTTATTGCAAAGGTTGTATCTACCTTTGTCCAAACAACCAGCTGATCTTTTGAATAAAAACCTCCGCCTGCCCAGCATGTCTCTGATTCAGCAGGAATAATGAACTGAGGCACAAACTCATTATCATATGATGCTATGATCTAAATCAACGTTAGCCAGATACATACTGGGGCATAACAATATGTGTACCAGAATGTTCTTGTTTGTTAGAACCATAAACAATCTGGGCAAAAATTTGTTTTTAACAACATCAAAGGCAGGAGAACAGGTTGTATCATCCAGTATTTTGGCAGATACAGCTTGATTTTTATACAAGGCATGCTTACTGGTATCGAAATCCCAGATTTCTAAAACACCCTCCATTGTCACTGTCATCAATTGAGACTTGCCTGTATCTAGTTTGGTATATCAGCCATCCCTTTGCTCTCTCTCTCTCTCTCTTTGTTTGAGCTTACTTGGATCATCCAAATCAACACAGGTTACCCAATTTGAATGACCGCCCCATACTCGAACAATCTAAAAGAGTTTCAAAAGAGTGTTCTCCAAAGAACATCCTCAATTTACCTCGAGTGTTGCTGAGTTGAGTATGGATATCTCATTTGCTTGACCACAGCAAAATATGTCCTGGTTTAAGAACTGAAAAAGAAGATGCTTAATAATAGCCACTACCTCTCCTTTAGCTTTACCTGAGGAAATACTTTAAGAGCACATGGAATGCCGAAAAACCCGTTTGGATTGACAACTTGACATCTTCCGTCTGCTGCATTCCAACGTATGATTTCTCTTTTTCATAAATTAACAAAGTAATGTAGTATAGACAGAGATCGCTGTTTTACCCGTCATCAGATGCACTAATAAGAACGTCTTCTGCTTTTGAATCTACTTTTGTATTTAAAATGCATAGAGCGACAATTGGCTTTTTATGACCAACTAGAAGTAGTTTATACTATTTTCTATAATGTTGGTATAGTTGAAAAATAAATGTATACACATCTTGTTTCATTACTTGTAAAGAGTTATCCTTTATAGTATAAACCCATATATGACCGTCTCTCTGTCCAGCATAGATATTCGGATGGCTGTAGGCGATACAAGTAATATTTGGGTTCGAAAAGCCATGCCACACTACTAAAGGTAATGAAACTGAAGAAGTCATGGGCTGATAAAAGAAGAAAAAGAGAGAGAGAGAGAGAGTAGTATGGCAGTCAATCGAGGTTCAAAAAAGAAATTTCCATTTTAGTATAGCTGTGTGCTAGGTGTAGCAGTTCCCTTCTTTCCTCAATTTACAAAAGGTAACTCATACCATAAAAAAATACAATACTACATCAGGCCTGTATGCTTAAAGTGTAGGGTACTTTGTACGGTATACATGTGTGGCATAGGTACATTTACCTTTCATTTTACTCTCCCAAGCTTAATCCTATCAAGGAAATTTTAGTCTATAGGTCAAACATGACCAAGTTCAGAATACTGAAGATGTAGTTACTAGAATATGGTATTATTTTATATGAGTGCCTTTGAACATTTATGAAGCACTTAGTATACTGTATTTTTATTAATTATTGACATTAATTTTATAAAATGTTGTCATAAAATAAAAAAATTATTTGCGTAAAAAGACGACAAAGAAAAATATGTTTGAATAAAACGACATCATGTCAAAAGAGAGAGAGAGAGAGAGTCAATTTCAACTCCAAGGCAGCCCACCTGTTAATATTACGAAAATATTCTTGGCGACGACGAATTTACATTTCATGCAACATGAATTTTGTTCTCATCATGGGTGTATTTATTTTCGATCACAGGCGAATTTACTTTCCGAAAAGAGTGTATATCTCTAAAGTTTGAACGTTTTTTAGCATTAATGAAAACATAATAAAATTTGTTAAAAACGAAACAGAAAAAACCTCTTTCTTCTCGTCAATCCAGCACTTGTAGCTCTCTTATGCTAGTCTCGAGCCTCTTCATGCTTTCAAATTCGTCTGTTGTAATTTTTCTTTCTCTCTTGATCTTGTCAAACACACGTGCCACTTGCGTTAAGCACATGAGAGAACGCCGAGTGACCAAGGTCTCCAAAGTGTTTACTGACTTTGGAATTTGAATATTGATCAACTCGGCCATAACGTACATACCATGGAATGCAAGCTCAGTGGTATAAAATGCTACGCTATGGCATATATTTATAAAATATGAATACTAGTACTTCTTTGTTTAAAATCAACCACACCTTTTGACTGAAAAGCGAAGGACGATTTACAGCCATCTTTGTTGATGGCATTTCTGCTAAAGCAGCTTAATCGGCACAGGTCCCAAGCAAAAACGCAGTAGGTTTCTGTGGCCTCTGAAATCTTTACTTCACCATAGCCAAGTTTTCTTTGCCATTGCGATTGGATCATGATGGAAACTGTACCATCTGGTCTTTCAGGTTCCTCCCGGCAGTCTTTCTGGTTTATCCTATTGTACTCGATTAACAAAACTATACCTTTTCTATTCGTGATAATATCACCTTTTACCATCTAAGATGGACTCTTTCTTCTATACTGCTCAGGAGTGAGTTCAGCACAGGATCAACCCAAGTGTTCCAGACTTCTGTTTCACTGGAGCATCGTTCAATTGGTTCTCTTAGTAGCAACTTTTCCATTCTGCAAAGGTTTAAAAAATATGGATATAAGTATATCACATCTTGTATAAAGTATTTACTTACAGTCTTCGGATGTTGTTGACTACACTGGTTTTTATACTCCCTATCTGGGGTGTCAAGCTGCAGCTTAGAGATATCCCCTCCAGTTAGAAGCCCTAAAAATAAAAAATTAACGGTAAATTACCCATTTCAAATAAATAAACAACAAATCCAAGTGTGCTTTTACCTCTATAATGACTTGAATTGCGTCAATCTCTGTAACAGTAAATATAAGACAACTAGCGGTCCAAATTTCAATTTGTGATCTGTGCATCGTGCTTAACAGCCTTGCGCCAAACACGTCCAGCGGCGCTTCATTATTTTGATACGGCTTCAATAGTAAAATGTGCTAAAATGACTATTTTTATAGCTTAGTATGTGTCCTTAAGTTTGTAGATATATCCTATTTACATTAGTTCGAACAAGCTCTGTTCTATAGCCAAAGTGTCCTTGGCATTATCAACAACACTATTGTATTTGTAAAAAAAAAATAAGTCGGCTACTAGCAAAGTAAATTCTTCTTTAGAAAGAAGGGATGTAAAATAAAACAAGGTTTAAAGGGGGGTTTTTATAGGGAATGAGTCTATGACTGCTACTGATGTTGACATTGTAAACATTCAATTTTGTGCAGACATAGTGCTTGTAAATCTGGATGGTGCATAGATGGTATGGGTTATGATATATACAATGAAGAGAGTTTAGTTATGGAATCGTTCACTGAACAAAACAAAGAAAACCTCAAGCACATACAAGTGATGGCACATTGAAACTGATGCATGGCTGCTTCCAATAAAATATTAACGCGAAGAAAGCCGTTAAATACAGGAGGGAGATAACAAGTCAAGAAATTGCGTTTGAAAGCAAATACACACGCATAACTCAAGCCGACATTTATTACAAGATGAATTAAAGCTAAAGCTTTGAAGCCAGTTTTCAACTTTACAATGGCTCATTACAAAATCAACTTGTAATACAGTTGGCTTTGATAAAAGTCGTCAAGACAAAAAAAAAAAACGAAGGTAACTTGCTCTGTTTTGTAATAGAATATAGTATATTATTGTATTTATTATGTTTGGCAAACTAAAGTAGAGAGCATTTGTCAAAATTGAGAAAGCTGTCAGACGAAATAGTAACCACAACATCTTCATACTGAGGAGTGATGCAATGTTTGTATTTGTTTAAAATCTCTTTATTAGAGAGAACAAACAATAAGAATAAAATCTCGTTAAATGACCAAGAGTGACTTACTGCTCTCCTTCTGTATTAATATATTCAATCCTCCCATCTCTTTGGCAGTAGGAGCAGGACAAAAATCAACTCATGTTCATTCACCATCTTCCACCTTTTTAGCAGTAGGGACAGGAGCCACAAGTGAGACACCACTTTAGCAGCAGGGAACGAGTGTCAAAGTTTTCATAAATAGTAAAGAAAGAAAAAATATTGATCAATAATGATATTTATGATCTTAATTTAACCCAATGTTGTCAGAAAACCTCTTTGATGCATTAAAACATAATATTAACACATTCATATAACGCGACATATGCTCATGGGTCATGATTGCTTTGTATATAAATGACGATGTAATAAGAAACTCTCTTTCGTCTTATTTGTAATAAAAAAAACCCCTTCATCAACATATATCTTGTTTCTTATTCGAGACATATCACATCAAGAAAGAAATCTGATGGAGGATCTGACAACCGTGACTTTTCGGAGTCAATTCTAATGCATGTCTTGTTTTAAACAGCTATTGCTCTCAATAAATTCACTTTAATCTATATAGGATGTATAGTTACTTAAAGTTTCGAGTAGGAATAATATAATGTAGAATAGACTATCTTAAAACTAAAAGACAAGTGTAACAGAATAAAGGAAGGGGAAAGCAAAATGAGCTCAAACTTTATTTCTGTTACTTCTTTTGCCCCACATTTTATTTTTTTTTATTAACAATAAATTTTTTTTTTTCCTTTTGGCGGATTTTACCGATCAACACACTTTATGGAAAGCATATTGAATGACCTTTCTTCTGTTTATTGATAATCTATTTTTTAAAAAACGGGTCATGTCTATGACATCATCAATAAAGATTACAAGGACTATAAACTCATTTAGTTAAACCCTCTCGCATTTTTTTTTTATGTTGCGGGAAACGTCGGATGAGGTTCTTGACATCACAAAGAATGATTCGCGCAAAGACTAAATTGAATTCAACATCCGTACGAAAGAAAACCTTCTCCCGAAAAAATAATTTCCCTTCCGCTGTTACCCGGTTATAATACTTAGCCTTGGATTAAAAAAATTTATTTTCTCCCTCCTCTTGACTCCACTATCAACCACCTCCCTTTTCTCTCTTTTGTGTCTTATTCAGTCATGCAGTATTCTCGCGTTGCTCTTAGACTATCTCGTGTTTCTCTCTCAAAAAACGTAATTGCTACTACTGCAGTGCGTCATGTTCAAAGAAACTTGCACGTTCAAACCGCTGCTTCTTTATATACAGTTGGTTATGACCGCTTAAAGTAAAGCTTTTCTATACTTTATATACACATGTACTAATTATTATTATAGACAAAACAGTAACTTACAAAACGGCACCATCAAGAACCAAATTAGAACATACGGTATGCAATTGACCTTGTATTATGACAGTAATATACTTATTCTCGATATTTTGTATACATTATAGCCGACAAAGTAATCAAGGTTCCTCAAATGGCAGAATCTATCTCAGAAGGAACTCTTAAGCAATGGGTTAAGCGTAAGTATCGAGATTATGTATTAACAACGTGTGTGTGTGTGTGAGACCGTGTGCTTATACATTTCCTAATTAGAGGTCGGTGATTTCGTTCGTCAAGATGAAGAAGTTGCCACCATTGAAACCGACAAGATCGACGTCACAGTCAACTCCCCTGCATCAGGTACTATTGTCGAAGTATACGCTAACGAGGAAGACACTGTTGCTGTCGGTGCTGACTTCTTCAAGTTGGAACTTGGAGATGCACCAAAGGAAGGTTCGTGGGAAATTAAGTCAGTTATCACACGTCAAGTGATACTCATGCTTTAACCATGTAGGTGCTGCTCCTGCAAAGAAAGAAGAACCCAAGAAGGAAGAAGTGAAGCAAGAAGAAGTGAAGCAGGAAGAAGTCAAGAAGGAAGAACCTAAGCAAGAGGCTCCTAAAAAGGAAGAACCCAAGCCTGCTGCCCCTGCTCCCAAGCCCGCCAAGAGCGAAGCCCCCAAGCCTGCTTCTGCTGTTGGCGAAAAGGTCTTTGGTAACCGTAATGAAACTCGTGTAAAGATGAACCGTATGCGTCTTAGAATTGCCGAAAGATTGAAGCAATCTCAAGAAACAGCTGCTTCCTTGACTACATTCAACGAAATCGACATGACCAACTTGATCAGTCTTCGTGCTGACTACAAGGATGCTGTCTTGAAGAAGCACGGTGTCAAATTCGGTTTCATGTCTGCCTTTGTGAAAGCCGCTGCTGTTGCTTTGCAAGAAATTCCTGCTGTCAATGCCTCCATTGACGGTAACGAAATCGTCTACCACGACTATGTTGATATGAGTGTCGCTGTTTCTACCCCCAAGGGTTTGGTCACTCCTGTGTTGAGAAACGTTGAAGACATGAACTATCTTGATGTTGAAAGGAGCATTGCTGAACTCAGTAAAAAGGTAATTCTTGCTTTTTGTTGAAGGAAAACATAAGTCCTAATATGCCATCACTAGGCTCGTGACAACAAGATCACCATTGAAGATATGGCCGGAGGTACATTCACAATTTCCAACGGTGGTGTGTTTGGTTCTTTGATGGGTACTCCTATCATCAACTTGCCTCAAACTGCCATTTTGGGTATGCACGCTATTAAGGAAAGACCCGTTAATGTTAACGGAAAGGTAAAAGGATAAAAGAACACGAGTATGACAAGATGACTCATGTCAAAATAGGTTGAAATCCGTCCTATGATGTATGTTGCTCTTACTTATGACCACAGACTTATCGATGGTCGTGAAGCCGTTACATTCTTGGTTAGAGTTAAGGAACTCGTTGAAGATCCTAGAAGACTTCTTTTGAACATTTAAAACACCCAATTCAATATCAATCATTTGCATCTATACTATAATTAATGAGACAAAAAGAATCAATAAATAAATCTTGTAAAAAAACCGAGAATAGCGATTAAGTAATAAATATCGTTTTTATTTAAAGAGAAAGAAGAGGGGGGGGGGTATTAGCAAGCCTTGACAGGAACCCAAGCACTCCAGCTGGGGCCATTCAATGAGGGAGTTTCGCCTTGAGTCCACCATTGAGCCTTGTACAATTCGCCGTTATATACCACTTGACTGCCACCAGTATAAGCTGTGGAAGCATCCCAGGTAGGAACACCATCACATCCACCAGAAGAGGTAGGAGTAGACGTTCCTGCAGTCGTAGTCTTTGTACCAGTGGCCGTGGCCGTGGCTGTGGCTGTAGGAGTAGCTGTGCCGATAGGTGTACGAGGAGGGTTATTTGCGATGACGGGGGCAATAGCACTCAAGAGTTCACCATTCTCTTCGTCAACGCTCCAAGCAAAGAGACCAGCTAAGCCAGTGTCAATAGCATACTTGGCCTTGACACCAAGGGAGATGGGGTCATCGTAAGAGATGTATTGTTTGTTGGTAGGGTTATACAACCAAGGAGTTTGGGTGACATTATCAAAGTGACGGATCCAAGGAGAGGCAGCAGTAGTAGGTGTTTGGAGTACACCTTGTGAACGGAGGTTGCTCCATCTCCAGACACCTGAAGCGACTGTAGTGTCAGAAGGACAATAGGCATCTTGCCAAGGACCATCCAATGAATCACCCAAGGGAGGATTAGGAGACACTGCTGGATTGTACTGTGTCTCAGGAGCACTGCTGACAGTCAAGGTTTGAGCACGACCATAAAAGGCAATACCACCGGCAATCTTGTTGTAAGGTACACCAGCTGCTTTCCATGATTCAATACCTTCAACGAAACCTGCAGGATAGCCAAATCCAGGAGTGTTATGGAAAGGTGCGTTGGGGCCACTTGTACTATTCCAAGCACCATTGACATCAAAGGCCATGACATGGAAACGATCAACATAGGGAACAAATCCGGATACATCCTTGACAGGTGTGTCACCACCAAAAGGTGTGATGTGAACAGCCATTGTGATTTCCTTGTGGTCGTTGGGGAAGTTTTCATCCAAGGCAGCACGAAGTTCCTTTACAAGCGAGTTGAGATTTTGGACATCATCGGGATTAACAGCATTACAGCCTGCACCCTTTGCAGTGGGATATCTATGCTATATATGAGATTTTGTTTCTTTCTTTCGCTTTATAAATGCAACTTACTCCCAATCAATATCCACACCATCCGTGTTGTATTGTTTGATAAAATTGACATTCCAATCAATCCATGCCTTACGGTTGGATTGAGAAGCAGCCATAGTAGAGAACTGAGTGGAGCCTGACCAACCACCAACACTAACCATGACCTTGGTTCCTGCAGCATGAGCTAATGAAAGCAGTTTTGGGAATCCATAGGCGACATAAGCTAGTTTTAACAGGTGAGATTAAATATAAAAAACTAAACAAATTGAGCTTACTGTCGAATACACCAGAGTCAGCCCACGTAGGAGTAGTAGGGGTGTTTTGGATGGCGAAAGCATAATAGATATGAGTATACTTTGAAAAATCAATCTGAGAAGGAGGATAGCGACCATAAAGCCAGTTGGGGAAGTATCTATGGAAATAGATAAACATTTTGTTCTGGTAAAGAAAGATTTATCTTACCCCACAATAACCTTATTAGAGGATGCAGCACGTTCTTGTAAAGAAGCAATAGGTGATGCCTCTGAGACGGATTGTAGGAGACAAAGGCCAACGGTAGCAACAAGGGATAAGACAGAAGAGAGCTTCATATAAATAAAAAGTTGCTTTTTTGCAAGACTGGAGAAAGAAAGAAAAAGGAAAGAGAATGAGCTACTTAAATATCTTTTTTTTTTTCCCTCTTGTGTTCTGTTCTTTCATGATAATGCTTATGAAGAGAAAATTGTGAACCAAGGAACAATTACCTAACTCAGGGCCTTCCAAGGGAACCGTGAAACACGTCTGCTGTGTAACATTCCTACTTGTATGAATAAAACAAAGAGACCAAAAGATAAGTTATACCCTATAATCAAAGGGGAAAAAAGGAAAACCATGGTATAAAATGTTACAAAGTAACCATGGTGATGGTATTAATGTGGTGCAAGCTTTATGTAATCCACGTTGAATAATCCATTACCTAATCATTAAATTGTAACCAAGAAAAAAAAAGAAGTTTTTGCATAAAATAATGCTAGTGTCATTCAGTCATTCTACTTTCCGAGGCAAAACAGATATTTTGGTATAATCAGCCGGTATATTGGATGGTAAGGATGATGCTGCAGGTAAATAAACAAAACCTGTATGGTAGTTAACCATGGACAATTACATTTTAATAAAAGAGTATATTGTTGGTCTCACATGTTCTATGGCAGCATGTTCAAATCTGGACATCATCAAATCAGAGGACGGGCTCCATTGTGTGGTATATATATATGCGCTTTTAAATAATTACCATAGTAACCAGATCATAATAACAACATTGGTAATAAATGAATGTGTGAAATGGTTCGATGATTGTTCAACATAAGAAATGAATTATATATTGAGGGACCCTGATTTATATGTTTCACCAAACGATTCATACTCGTAACTTTTTATTTTTCGTTAATCTTGGGTTTTTTTACATTTTGCTTTTCTGGAGCTTCTGGTCTATCTATGCTCATTGGACTGTCTCCGTCTTCATCTTTATCCTGTTCTTCATCTTCTTGTTCTTCAATATCATCTTTTGTGGTAGTAGTATTCGTTGGTAATGTTTCCTTTTCCATAATTTGTGTCAAAAACTCATTCAGCTGATCCTTTAATTGCAAAATTGAGCCTGTTATATTTTCTATGGCTGCTGAATCTTGTTGTATTTCAAATACTTTATTGCAATTAGGAGTAGAATAGATTGCTTTCACGTTTGACATTATAAACAAAGTAAAGAGAAAGCGGCCTTAAAAATCAGCGCCCAAGACAAAGAATGATTGAAATTTTAACCTACGCTCTTGACAGTCTAAGCTCCCTTTAAATGAACACTTGAACCATACTCTGTTAGAAAACCGATCATAAAAAAAGCTTATTACCAATGCCTATAGTCATAATACACACTGAACAGGCTATGTTATATAAAGCAATAGAAAAGATAAAAAGGGGGTTTATTTAGTTTAATGTCTTATTGAAAAACTTCAAGGTATTCTGACTGACAGTATTGATAAATTCTTTAACACCCATGGAAGCGCTATTGCCAGTAGGGCCATTGACCGCTTCACGGAAAGGAAGTCCCTTTGTAACAATAATGGAAAAATCCAGAGTTTTGTTAAAGTCTTGAGAAACAGCAGAAGCTGCCATATTATTGCCAAACAGTCCATTGCCTCCGTATTTAGAAATTTGACGCAAGGCAGACGCCATGTCAAAATCTGGGGGAATCCTTCCGTTTGACACATTAAACATCTTGGACATCTCCACATTGTATCTCAAGAGCATACGTGGAACAACAGCATCCCAAGCAACATCTTCTTGAAGCATGTCAGCAAGACTATTGATATGATCATTGGTCGCTGTGGGGTTCATGAGTTGCTTGGTGACGTTAATCAGCATATCTTCAAACTGCTGTTTGAACTCTGGAACTTGTAGCATCTTGTTTGTCAATGGTCGGTCATAAATATGCGTGAAGGTTGAGTAATTTCCAGATATAAGAGGTGCTTGTGGACCAAAAGATGTGCCAAAGGTCAAATCCAAGTCTGATGGGATGTAGATGTATTTCTTGGACGAAGGATCTGGGTAAATATAATAGTTGTTGGCATTGTATATATATCCATCAAAATAAGCATTAAGGATTTCAAGCGCCATGGAGCGAATAACGGAATCCATATCAAGCTTTGACTTCCAAGCATCCACGGCATTGGTGCCATTGACAGGTGCATCAGCAATAAACTTGGTCAACTCTTGAAGAGGAGCATAGTCCTTCTTGTTGCCAGCCTTTATCTTGTATTGTCCATCTTCATATGCAGTCAAATTACTTAAGTAGTTTAAGCCGCCAGTGTTGTTCGTACCAGCGCCTACGCCTTGATAGAGATTGCCGCCCTTGTAGTCTTTGTCACCATCAGCAAATACATTAGCAGTCCAAGGATCTTGGAATGTTTCAATCAAGCCAAACAGACCGATTTCTTGATCATTCAAAAAGACACGACAGTAGGAGAAGTCGGTTGAGATCAGACCTAAAGACTTGACCATGCCATATCCAAGTTTTTCACGCATGTAGGATGAATCAGTGGACATAGCTCTTAACTTGATGCGTCTATAACCGTAAATCCTGTCCTTTTTGTGCAGTTTCAAATTATAAGAGATCTTGGGCATCATTCGAGAACTGGCACCTGCAATTGAGAGCTTAACATTTTGAAAAGACAGACTGTCATTCAAAGAGACATAGGATAAGTTTGTTTTGATCTCTATATCCTGAGATGCATTGCGATGCAACAGGGCGACCTCTGTTTCGTTGCCAATAATATGTATGGTCGGGATCTCTCCTTCTTGATGCAGCTTAGAAGAGATACGATGGATAAACGGCAACGGCTTGTATACAGTAGGTAATGGTGCAATTTGCTTCTTGTTCCATGTTCTATTAAAGAATTCGTTCACTGTGTCGGTGTCCACAGGAGATCGAAGGAATGGTTCATTGATAGTGCTGTTGTCTAATTTTTTAATCTTGGTGTATCTGTAACCTTGACGAGCCACAGGTGCACTACCAGTGTACAAGATTGTGCTAGGTGAATTGAGTTCCAAAGCATAAGTGACATTATCCACAATAACACCCATTGATTGCGATGGATCTAAAAGGCCAATGACATTGTATTTGATGTGTTTATCTGCTGCCCCTTTTTGTGCGCACACAAAGGTCAGTGCGCCAAACACTAACACAGGAGTATTAGATCGATCTATTTCCAGTAGCTCATAAACAAATACTCACAAAAAATTATATTTTTAAGGTACACCATAGGCTATGCTGTTGAATACAAAAAAAATTCAAAAGCCTTGGTACCTTTATATACTTTTGATTTATTAAAAACTTTTTACTTGGCCGGAATAGTGTCCGTTTTTTCCATAAAATGATTGGACACAATTAGTTGTACGTTGTAAGGCTTCGATTGATTTTCAAGTCCGCACCTATACATACAGAAGAGTTTCTTGGCGAAGACGATTGAATTATCAGTGAATCAATTGGTAGAGATAAAAATGCAAGAACTGAAGCATGCTGTTACATACAAAAAAGGCAGTGATGGGGGTGTAATGAATTATACTGATCCAGCGGTCGACTACAGAAACTTTATTAAGGAACAATAAGAGCGTCAATATGTTATTATTATAATTGTTCTCGTTTGGCAAATTGAATACTGATGATATTCAGATGAAACGAGTTCTTTGTTTATGATTGAGCACAAAAAAGAGGGAGATTCTGTGGAGATCGTCTTGCTAGCAAGCATCAAGATTCATCTTCAATGTGCTTTAATGATCCTAAAGCACTAGTCTCACCATGTGGCTCACAATAAAGCAGATTACCTGCTCACTTGATATTATGATCATAACACAGTATGCTATTCCTAAATGAGAACAAAGAACGACTGAAAATGATACAATGTAAAGAAAAAAAACTTCATGCATCTTTATTTTGCTTCTTTTCAAACATGCATTTGGTTTAAATCTTGTATCACTGTTTCCATGGTGATATTCTTCTTATTGGTAGAAATATGCAGCTTATTAAAAGCATCAATCAAACGCTGCTGCTTTGGCAACGCTGGTTTTTTGATTCTAGAAGCTAATATGGGTATACGTGAAGGTCTAGCTTTACGATGCAGTGATTTATGTCTGTATGGCTTTTTAGGAATGAGAGAAGCTTTTTTCAAATGATGAAATTTCAATGAATGCTTTTGAATGCTAGTTTGAGAAGAAGACGGGAATCTTGGTATAAGGCTTGGTTTGTTAACTGCTTTGCACTTCTCCTTTCTGCTTGGTATCATTTAAGGAAAAGAAAATTTCTCGTGGTTTCCATGAGAAAAATAAGCATAGGGTGATTTATATTTTGGCAAGATAATTTTTTTCAATTTGGCAGGAGCTAAAAATCACACCGCTACGGGAGTGAAGGTGATACATCGGATGGTCCTATCACAGAAGAAAGCGTAAAAATGAACTGTGGAAATAGTATTAAAAGAATCAATACTTTGTTACGCATTACCGGAGTCCTATTACAATTTCATAGGAGCCTAGGAGAGAGAGAGAGAGAGCAACAAATATGCGTTCTAATTTTATTTTAGAGAAGAGACCTTGATTTTGGATCCGTAAGACATACTTTAATACAAACAATAGCGATTCATCTAGTCTTTAGAGATTATTCTCCTTTTATTTCATTGTTTACAACAGATCAAAATCGATTTCTTAATACCTTCTGCAGAACAGCGGTTAATGAATGATCATTGTTACTCTGTTGTTTATATCTCATTAAAAACAAAGACAGTTGACTTTTGGATCATCGATATATCATTAATTTACAATAGTCTCTCCATAATGTCTATACAACCACTTGAATAACTTCCCCCAAACATGGCATAATGATTAAGATGATGGTATAGCTCATAAATCATCACTCGCTCTTCTCTTCCTTCAATCACAGGAGTTTCAGAAATGTCATCATACGCGTCAAAGCATGCTTGACTGACTCCACCAAACATTTTCATCATACCAAACTCAGCTTCATTATGACCATAGTAAACTGCAGGATCAAAGATGATGGGCTGTTTGGTGTTTGCATGAACTGCCCAGTTACCACTCCACAGATCTCCATGAAGGAGTGCAGGCTTTATATTAGGCAACGCATCGGATCCTAGCCAATGTTCCATACGAGAACACAGCTCCTTACCGTATCGATCAATATCTTTATTCATTCCTCGTACCTGATTGAAAAGCGGCTCCATGCGCTGCTTACACCAAAACTGACACCAGTCGGTACACCAGCTATTGTCGAGTTCTGTTGTTCCACAATACGATGTAACATCAAACCCGAACTTATCGCTTGTTCCCTTGGAATGCATCTGAGCAAGAGAAATACCTAGCTTTTCTTGAATATCGCGTCCTGATGTCTTTCCTGCCATCGGTACGTATTCTGTTACGATAAATGCTTGTTCGTTTTCCGTACTACTTTCTTGGTAATGGATAGGTCTTGGTGCAAAGCCTGGGACCGCACGGTTGATACGTTCGAGAGCTAATGATTCTGCCTTGAACCATTTGTATGCTTCTGAATCTCTATTTGTCTATATAAATGGATTAAAGTATGTGTGCGCGTGCACGCGTTTAGCTTATTTTTGACACGTACTTTGACAAAAAAGTCTCCTTTGTCTGTTGCATATTTTGCAGCTTGGCTTATACTTCCTCCAGAGAGAGGCCTTATGTTGTGAACAGCCGAGCATAAGCCAAGGATTTTTATCTTTTCAGTAATATAATGATTTTCTGTCATAGAGTAATAAGAAAAAAAAAAGAAATAGTGAAAAAGCAATAAATAAGGACAGTTCTTGGCGCACTACTACGTGCACAACCATTGTTCAAAAATGACATCACGTTTTTTGTGCGGGGAATGAACTTGCAAAATAGTGACGTTGCAAATAGACAAAGTAGTGCGCGAGTTGTGCGCGAACTGTAGACTTCATACTACAGTATGTTTAATAACAATAAAAGAAGATGATAACATTCTATTTGTTTAATAAATTATTCTTTATAAAATACTTTTAATACATAATTGAGTAATCTATAGGGCATATATCTGAGTACTTTTTCATAACTGCTGCATGATATGGGTTGATCAATGGAAGCGGAAGCTTGGGTATTGCTAAGGACACGCAAATGTGTAACCGTATATCCAGTTCTGGTCATCGCTATTTCTCCGCACTGCTTGAGTTTTAAAATTTTGCGTGTCCCGTTAAGAAAGGAAATAAAATAGTGTGTCTCCCCAAATAGGAAGTTTTTTTTTTGCCTGTACAAGATAGAAATGGCTATGACAAAGAAAAATATTTATAACTGCCATATTTGTTAGCTCTACAGCAAATGGTACGAATAAACTACTTTGTATTTGTGGTGCGCCATCGACTTACGTTTTCAAAAAGACTGCGACAGCACGACCAAAAGCATCTACTGCAATCTGTGGATGATCAATGGTATTGAACCAATAATCTACAGGACATGGAAATAGGTTACATGACAGACCATTCTCAAGGTTGTCACTATCATTCACTCTGTTTGCGTACAAGGTGTCTTTATATTTGTTATAAGTCTTCAACGTCAGCGCTTTTACCTCTTGCCATCTATTTTGGTTATTGTTGACGTGTTTGATGAGATAATTATTCTAATAACTCGAGTATAATAAAGTAAAGCATACATTCTACTTTACATTCCTCTATCGCATCTGATAAGAATAACTTACAATAATAGCATAAGCATAAATAGTCACATTGACCACATTTATCGTCCTGATAACATTAATATTCCCTATAAAACTCTCACACAAACTTAATAATATTCAGCTCTTCTTTTTAAAGAATCTAATTCACAAGTCATCGACTTAATAGCCTTTTTACAATAACAAAGCTGAATACAACATCAACACACTGGATATTTTGTTTTGCTATAGGCGCTTTGTCATCTCTTTAGGTCAAGAAGCATTATCAGCACGAAACAACCAGCAGAACATGGATATCTTGCGTGAGGTAATTGATGTCTCAAATTCGTCTCCATCAGGCCAAGACCAGCATCATATCTTTTTCACGCCAACCCACTGTCGCACAAAGAAGGCTAAGAATGCCTGAGCATAATTATTGTATTCCTCCTGGATTCATACATCCTTTGTATCTTTGTTCCTACCTCTCCACCCTTCATTTATTTGTCTCCCTTTTGCCAGCAGATATCTACACCATCCGCTCCACGCTCGCCATGCGTCGCAAAATGTTGTCCTTCTTTCATATATTCTTTCCATTTTGAATAGTAAGCGATAGTCTGCTTTTTTAACCTACCGATTTGGAATTAACATACAATAAAAAAAATTCATATTGCTTATCTATTTGCTACTTATCTGATTATTATCGCTTGATTATTGGTGTGATGAGGTCGTCAGTGACCATTACGTGGGCACATTGTTTCGCCATTTATCTCAGCAACTGAAGGAATGCGAAACGAAGACTTTGAAGTGAATTTTCTACACACTTTTGCATGCTTCTGTAATTCTTTTTGATAATGTGTCTTCTTGTAAAAACCTATGGCGCTTAGCCTTGCTATTTGCTACTACCCAAAACTGTTCTATTGGGTAAAGTTCCGGAGAGTAAGTAGAAAGATACACACATCTATATCCTCGATACTCAATATACCTCCCTATATTTTCATGTGTATGAATGGGTGTACTATCCATACTTATATAATGATCTTTCATATGCGGATGTTTGTCCATTTCATTTAGAGTCATTTTTAAGAAACTGATATAGTGACCTGTTACAGTTCCTAAGCTCATGTATCCATCAGTCTTTCTCTTCTTTGTGGGTCTTGGCTTTTTTACGCCAACTGTAATCAAACCTGCAGCTGATATAGCGCCCAATATAGATGTTGTGTTTACTCTTGTTGTTGGCCAGTTGCTTCGCTGCAGCTGATGCACTCATACACTTTTCAATCTTCAGATCAAAAAACCTAGCATTATCCTGAGCGGTATAGCGCACATACTCACGCTTACATTTATCTCTTTCATATGAATGTCCTCATCTTTGGCTTTTCTATCAGCATTGGACAGGCCGAGGAAGATTCACTAGACGCCACACACTTTAAGTATTCAGTATAAGTCGCAATCGTCTCAACAATAAATTCATTCTGATCAACGATATACTCTATCGACTCAGGGCCACCATTTATATTCTTTCAAATGTCCAGAGATTTGTGCCATATTCATTTTCCAGCGACATGGTTTCTAAAAATACGACGTCCATTGATCCTTTTCATTGTTTTCTGCTTCAGTAGCCGGCTTTTTTGTAGCACAGCACTCTTGACCATGTTTACAGATGAGATAAACCATTCTTTTGTTGGATCTCAAAGTGGTCAGGACAACACTATGTTCTTTTCCAAACTCTTTAGCAACTACTTCAAGTTCATCAATATAAGAGAACTGAACACCAATCGCGAATGTTTCAATGAAATCATGCTCAATAGAAGTAGCAACTTCATCATCTTGATTCAAAGTATCTTTGACAAAGTTAAATTGGGACACAGTGAGTAAACGCGAAAAAAGGCTTGGTGTAATGATATAATTTTAACGAAGATAAAGTTCAGGAACACTGCGTATTTATTTTACTCCATGTTTGTAGTGTAGTTCGCCTATGTAGTGTGCCTAGCATTGGCCAAAATAAACTGTATGTCCAATACGTCATAATGTGTCCTGCATTTTTCAAAGTGTGGTTGAGCTCAGACCTTAAAGTTTTCTCAACTATTGAGTGTGAAGAATAATGACAGTAGGTGATCGCTTATAAAAGACAAGTATTTCGTTTCATAATAAGTTCTAGAAATAAAATGAGAGATGGATATATCAAGCATTTAAATACATAAAATGAGCAAAAGGTTGTTTATTTTAGAATATAAAAAAAAGTAGCATTATAAATGTACGAGGGGTATTATATATTACAGCAAAAATTAAAGAGTATGCATAAATCCTATACATCATATGTGTATATATGTATATAATATAGGGGAGGAGGGATTTGCGGATATATATATTATGGATAAGCAAGATATTCTTTTTTCGAGGGGATAGTTGCAGATCAAGAAAGATTTCCCTTGCTGGTAGAAGATGAAGGTGAAGAATATATATTTGTACGAGTAGCTGATGTGGAAGTTGTAGCAGTAGAGGACGATTCAGTCTGTTGGATGACTTGTTGTTGTCTCATTAATATGTAATTAGCCTGAGCAATAGTTTCTTCTACAAGATAAAGGGCATAATCATCAAGAAACAAGTGAATGGTATGAAATGAACCTATTGTAAAAAGAATAGTGTCAGAAAGTAACGCATTTACAAAAACACAAAACTTACTAAAACTTCTCGCATTTTGACGAGCTAAACCCTTCATGATAAGAGAAGTATAAAAATTCCATTTTAATAGGAATTGCTTTGCTTGAGCAAGGTAATGACTTGCATCATTAGAAGAAGACTAGTAAAATGATGAGCATAAATTCAAATAATAGAAAATTCACCTTACAGGAGTAAACTTTTTCAAGTAGCTGTCAACAATGCTTGAAACCCAATTCATCCAGTGATCCAGGCTGATTTTGACGGTTAATAAATCATAGATCTCCTGATTTACTTTAATATAACATGAGTCGATGAATATAGTAATATGATGTCAACCTACAAATATGCCTAATGTCTGTCGTGTTGCAATCACAGACCCATAATGTTTGATCCAATAGGCCATCAAAGTCCAACTGCTCCCAATCTTTTCTCATGGCTGATAAATACTCGGGCATGTTTAATACAGCTGTGGCTGTTTGTGCTGCATGATTTAATGAAAGATGTCTTCTAAACTTGGCTGCAAATATACGAGCAACTATCAACTTCTTTTTCGTAACTATTGAACAATAACATAGGAAGGGGGCTATTTTTTTTACCATCAAGTTTCTTTTGATAAAAGTTGATTGGAAATCGAGAGACAAAGGCGCCAATATAGTTTGATAATTCACGAGTATAAGTACGTAGGGTGATCATCATGGCTTGACTTAGAGGATAGTTCACAGTAGGAAGGAATCTTTCGATTATTGTCTAAATAAAGATATGAGCATTGTACAAGTATGAAATATGTCGCTTACATCATAAAATAAGCTATCATATCTCCAAACAGCTTCAGTTATTTCAGGTACTTCATGTATCAAGAGTTGAAAGTTTTCAGGCATACGGTCATAAAATAGGGCCATGACTTGTTGAATTTTATCAACTTGATGATGTGTAACCAGATATAATATCTGTCTACAGTGGTTCTCATAAGCAGAAATAAAAGAATGAATTGTAGCATCCAATTCATTTGTATGAGGATAAGAGAGGATGTTTGGTTTCATAAAAGGAGGTAATTGAATAGAAATGGATGAATCCAATATATTACTGGCAGTGGAGTGAACAGAAGAAGCAGCGCTTGGGCTTGTTGATATATTATCTCTTGTACTGCCACTGTTGTCCTCAGTTATTGTCAAAATTTGATCACTTCTAATATATAAAAAGTCAATGATAAATACTTCATCATCATGCAGTTGCTTTACGTCGGATTAGGTTCATTGCTTGCCCTAACTCTTATTCCACAGTAATGATATTTTGATTGACCTCGAACACCCAGTCGTCTCGTCTTTAAATCAGGAAATACGACTCTAATTAACTTTCCAAACGTTGCTGAATTGACAGGTGTTAAATTACGAGCGGCACAGTGAGCCTTATAGTGCTCATACATATTTCTCCTAGGTACATTATGATCTCGCTCTTGTACATAATTGCTTCTAGCCCTTCATGAAAAGTATACATATTAATACAGATTTTATCATATTTATAATACTCACCAGGTGGTAACATGCATATTTGCTTCTCTATCTGTCATTGTGGGATCCAATATATCACTTGTATCGTTATTGCTATTATTAACATTTTGCGTTGCTCTAGTGGGGTTGTTACTACTGTCAACAGTACTACTCTGTTTATCTTCCCCTATAAAGTGTTTATCAGAATATCCTTTTCTTCTTTTTATAGTAATACGCGCATACCCTTTGAATCGCCATTGTCGTTTGAGGAATGTACACTTGGTAACATCATATAAAGTGGCCTGATCAAGTTGAATGTATCAAAAAGAGGAAGGGAATTTTCTTTATCTCTTTTCTTCAAGTCTTTTTGCTATATTTATATATATAAAAAGAGAGTAGAGAAAAAAGAAAGAAAGAGAAAGGACTCAAACCAGAAAAATAAAAAACAAGTGCGGAGTGTACATAACAATTGACAACAAGACAATAACTTGAAAAATGATAAATTTAATCTATAAACACTTTGGCATCAATTTCAGGGAAGAGTTCAAAGAAGGACTTTAGTAAATCAATGCCATGCTTGACATCATCTACGCCACTAATTTCCCTAATAGAATGCATACTCAATTGTGGATTACCAACATCTAAAAGGAGGAGAATTAAATACACTTTTTCATTCGTTGTGTTTGCATATACTTGCCTACTGTACGTAATCCTAATTTAGCACTCAACATAGGCCCAATAGTAGAGCCACATGGAGAATCATTACGAACGACAAATTCCTATGATCGTAATTGAGTCTCGTATGTTCGTTTATCTTTATTCGCGTTACCTGAATAGGAATACTCCTTTGACGCGCTATTTCGCGTAATATTAAACTTGTTGCTGCAGTGGTTGCATATTTCTACATTCACGCGGTTTAACCAGACATATTCATTAGATCACATGACAGCATACCTGATTTGCATTTATTTTGATGACAGTTCCTTTATGCATCTGAGGCCGATGATTTTCTTCATATTTCTCCCTAAATCAATAGTCAGATTAATCCACATAGATATGTTTCATCTCCATTACGCATAATTAGGATGTACAGCATGTGCCATATCAGCACTAACAAGCATGCTCTTGTGAATTGCCTTTTCAAGTGCAAGTTTGGTATTAACTGAAGGTTTTATCGACGCTACTATTCTCTCTAGAGTACTAGGCAACAGGTTCGAATTGGCTCCATGGGCACTCGTACTGCCAATCTCTTCATTATCAAATAATGAAATCAGTCGAATATTTTTGTCCTCCTGAATGTTTTTGGATTCTATAAGTGCCATCAATGAGCAGTAAGTCATACCCAAGTTGTCCAATCTGGCTGAATAGATAAATTCATCATATATGCCACCCAAGGTAGCAGCTTGTGTGTCAAAAAGACAAAGCTCAAAATCATGAATTTGATCAACTATATAAAATACATGTTTGAAAAGATGTCTTCTCTAGAGATTTCTTTTACTTACTGTCAACATTCATCTTGTTGGATAACAGGTGAATCAAAGCAGTATGATGTTTATCTGTCTCGTCATTTCCTTTTTTCAACTCATTCAGTGCTCTATTGTTTTCAAAAACTATCAGTCAACAGGATAGGGTTGTATCACAGTTTCGTATTACGATTTTGCTGCAGTTGCTAAAATAGGCACCATGTGAGTTTCCTTGTTAAATTTAAACGCATCATTGACAGATCCGTCCAGATGAATAGCCAATGTGGGGACACGTAAGATAGGCCTAAACAAAAGAATAATCGCATTTTTAGACATTGTTGTGCTCATATGTAATCAATTTACTTTTTGATGTCTACAAGTGTATGTCGAAAAGATCCATCTGCTTGTTTTACCATCACTCGTCCAGCAATACCCAAATCACGATCAAACCAGGTATGCCAAATGCCACCACCGTATAATTGAACACCCACTTCCAAGTACCCTTGCTGCTCTTTTTTACTGACCGGTTTGACCTTCAGACAGGGTGAATCCGTATGTGCACCCACGATAGAAAATCCACCTTTATCTACATGATATTCTCCGCCGATAACAAAGGCAACCAATGATGACCCATTTCGTGTGAAATAATACTTGCCCTTCTTTTTCAAGTTCCATTCATGTTTTTCACTAATCTTTTGAAACCCTGCTTTCTCTAGACGAACAGATGCTTCATGTACAGCATGAAAGGGCGAAGGTGAAGCGTTTAGAAAGTCAAGGAAGTCAAGCGCTTCTTTGTTTGTAGTGGAGTAGTCTACTTTATGTGTAGAACCAACGATCGTGGCTGTACTGGAAGATAGACTGTTTGATTTCTTGAATGAACGCGAGAACTGTTTGAGTAGACCACAACCAACCATTTGTCTTAAAATAAATAGAAAAACAAAATCTAGGAAAAGCAACACCCCAAAGGGCAAATGAAAAAAAAAAAGATAACAATGTGCGGGCATTGAAATTCCAAAGGGCGGCGTTTATTTTCCCATAAGGCCAAAAGTCGAACTCACAAATAAAAGTTTGTTACTTTGATGTGTCTGATATGAATCATCATAATGCTCTATATCTTACAGTAGAGCGTACATTCTACTTTGGATTCCAATATCGTATATTATGAGAGTAAGAGTAAATGTATTGACAACAATAACATAAGTATAAATAATCACGTTGACCACATTAATATAAACAACAGCCATTGATTCTCTCTTCCTATCAAAAAATATGGGGTTTAAAAAACCTTTTTAATAAATATGCGTACAGGATATCTCATTACACGTAAAGCTTTGTGATCTTGGTTGTTGTAATCATTCTTTTCGGATTGAACAACATAAAATAAAATACAGTAATAATAAAAAGCCTTTCTTTATCTTTATGAGTCAGAGTTGTAACAACCAAGTGTACTTATGATGACCCTTTATGAATTTATATACTATATCAAACAATCAATTATAGAATTCTCTGTCCTAAGCGTCATTTGAATTCTTACAAGTTCAATGGGACAAAAACCCAAAATTCAAAGGTTTTTTTCATTTTGGACGACATAAAAACTTAAAATCTTGTTTTGCATTAGGACCCATGACATAATCTGTCAGGCACAAGCACAAGCCTGCTCTAAACTTTATATTAATGAGGAGAAATAATATATTAATAATTTATAAAGATAAAAAAGGAGAAAAGAAATATAAAAAGGTACAGGTGCATTCTGCATAAATTCGAATGCTCGATGTCCAATCACGCAGAATAATGGAGGGCGGAGTTGTCGATGTAATCACTACCATGACTACTACCACTGCGACCTTGAGAGATGAAGGAATATTGTTGAATGATACGAGGAGCCTGCTCTCGCTCAGTGGAGTGTATAGGTATGTGATCTAAATTGATCAGTCTTGGGCATTCTAATATGAACAGTGATCGGTACACAGCTCTCCTTGTCTTCCAGTGATCGCTTAATGAATGCACAAATGCTTCGTCATCAGCAGCCCATTCGTTATCTAATGTGGTTGCAATGTAGGGGGAAATCGGTATATCGTCAATGCGATGATCATTATTTTGTATCGAGTGTGATTTTACAGCAGGTGGATTTAAAGGAAGATAAAAGTTGGTGCACATTGGGTTTTGTCTGTTGTTGTGTATGCGTTAGATGAGCGTTACCTACATTCAACAGCAATTTTTACCTTAAATCTAAACAGGCTAGTCTCTTCATCTGCTTCACAACACAAAGCACTTCATTTAGACTTGTAAGTCGATTATCGATCAACACCAGCCTTTTAAGGTACTTTAGTTTCTTTAGCGGACGTATATCAGCAATTCTATTCATGCTTAAATACAGTGTTCCAAGGTTAGGCACTTGTTTACTAAACTGGGAAGGGAGCTCCTCTATATCTGCAGCACATAGCTCAAGGTATTCCAATGAGTAAAAGTCAAACATTTGATGTAAGCTTTTAAAAGGACTTCCTGATAGATATAGCTTTCTTATACCACGGAAATGCTGTATATTCATTTCACTATTAAGAAAAAAATAAATGTACGGAACGGAGGGGAGTATTGACATACTTACACTTTAGTCTTTCCTTGGTCTCTAAGAGAAAATGTATCCATTCTCTTTGTGCAAGCAGCGCCCATGATTCTTTCGATTTGGTTGTCGTCTAGATAAAGTAATCTAATATCAGGAAATAACGATATATCAAATGATTTCAATCTGTTGCAACTAAGCTTGAGTTTGCAAATTCGTTCCATTGGTCTATTCAAATTGACTATTTTGACATTGTTGTGATCTATATTTTATGAGTATATGAAATAATGATTGCATAAAAATGATTACCTAGATTCAATTCCCTTAGGTTAGTAAGAGATTCGATAGATTCAAGACGCTCGATCCTGTTGAATGATAAATCCAATATTTCGAGATTACTGCATTGACTATGCTGTTTTATTAGCATTGAATTTTTGTTTTTTCATAAATATCAACTTACTTGAAATCTTGAAATTCGTTCAGGCGATGAATATCATTTGACTTTAACGATAGACTAATGATCCCCTCTAATTTTCCAAGTGGCGAATATGATCTGATGAAATTATGTCCAAGGTCCAATACTCTTAATGATTTTAAGTCTGATAGGTTTTCCAACTGAGAAAGATAATTGTAAGATAAATAAAGTTGTTGTAATCTTGTGAGGTTATTCAAGTCAATTGAAGTAAGTCTACACGTTAAGAGTAAGTAAGCTGTATTTGTGTTCATCCTAAAAGTACCTGTTATTATTTGCATAGAGGTAACAAAGCGAATCGGGTAAACCATGTAGCTCGGTTAGTTCATTATGTGATCTATCCAAAAAAAAAAAATGAGCAAGGATATCATTGCATGATAGGAATATAACCTACATTTTGAGCTTTTCAAGATATGGGAAACACTGGCCCAGATTATTGAGTGCTGTTATTCCTTGTCTATTCAGGTTCAAAGACTTTAACTTGTAACATTCACTAATCGAATGGTTCTTTTCAATCTCTAAATAGATTCCCGCCAAGAACTCTTGTTCTGCTACTCGGATACAATTTGACAACTTTTCTTTAGTGACAGTCAACGGTTTGTTATCATCATTGTCATCATCATTACTATCATCCTGATGTATGTCTATAGGTGGTTGCTTATGTTCTGTTAATATGATGGCTG
>JAMYHX010000448.1:0-36025 GCA_025529335.1 Rhizopus sp. PT2906
ATGAACCAACTTCATGTTAGGGCTCCAGATGATCCCAAGTATATTCAAGAAATCATTCGTGCAGCTAGTGGAAAATCTTATGATTATCAAGTAGCCAGTAAGGAAGAGTGCTGTTTGTTTCTTCACAAAGACTCAATTATTATGCTGTAGAGGATATGGGCGCATGTAGAGTGTATGGTTCATTGAACGTGAATAAGGTTGCATCAAATCTTCACATCACATCTGATGGACATGGATATGGTAAAAAAAAAGAATGAAGTCAAATTGGGCAATGATATTCACCTTTTCATATGATAGCAAGCAGAATGCATACAAGTCATGATGGTAAATACGGGCATAAACTATATATGTACTACATGTACGAATGCTTATATTTTAGTATTGAATTTTACTCATCGTATTGATGAGTTTTCTTTTGGTCAACTCTATCCTAATTTGATCAATCCACTTGATAACAGTGTAGAAATCGCAGAAACACGTAAGTTTTATAGGCAATGATAAAGTAAATATCAATTAAGGCATCATTTTTTAGATTTCGAAGTATTCCAATACACAATGTCTGTGGTAAGTATTGATGACAGAAAAGAAAGAATAGTCGATGTGACACTTGTTGATAGGTACCAACAACTTTTATTGATCGAACAGGCAAAGTTTTACAAACAAACCAGTATGCTGTCACTGATTCCCACAAGACCTTTCAAGATGGTCAAGCAGTGCCAGGTATATTCTTCAAGTATGAATTAGAACCTATTTCAGTACAGATAAGTGAAGAGCGTCAATCGTCATTCTTGCATTTTATTGTCAGATTATGCGGCATCCTTGGTGGATCTGTCGTGACAGTGGGTGCAATCTATAGAACCATCAACTTTATACTCACAGGAGGCAAAGATAACTCAAAACTGTTGAACTTGTACTAACTTGTGAATAAAAAGAGTTATGTGCTTGGGCCTTTTATTTGTCTTTATATGAGAAAGTGATGCATAAGGTATAATGTCAGTAGAAAAAAACTGCTATGTACACATATGAGAAAGGCAAAGGAAGAGTGAAAGATGATGACGATGATGCTTAAAGTGTTCCCAAGACAGATGAAAGACCCACGATGAATATTCCTAAAAAGAAGAACAACAGAATATAGTGTTGCTCCATATCTGCTCTGATAGCTTGAGGTAGCATGCTCTGTTTAAGAATATATCAGTAAACATGCGAATGTATGTTGCTTCATTATTTACCTGAATCGTGATCAAAGACATCATACCGCTTATGCAAGCAAAGATAGCACCAAAGAGTACGTCTTCCTTTGATTTACTTATATTTTTCACAAGCAATAATCCAACGAGTGCCCCCAATGGCTGTGATAATCCACCCATCAAGGAAGCAGCGCTAAATGCAATCATTCTGGATCGTGTCGCATAATACAAGGGCAGGGCAATCATAAATCCTTCAGTCAAATTGTGAATAGATAGTGCGATGGAGACACTTAAGCCGAGCGCAGAAGATGCCTTGGTTGAAACAAACATGATGAGTCCCTCTATAGATATGATTGGTTATCGATTCATAGGTACCATGTTGCGTCTCATAGTTACCTGGAAATTTGTGCACACAGATGGCAATAGCTGTTTGAATACCTATGTTAAGGTAATGTTTGGGATCATTACCAACAACGTTCTCGATAGGATCATGATGATGATGGTGACTATGCTCATGGGCGTTATCTTCGTTTTGAGCATCATTATTATCTTGATAATCTTCATAATGCAGTATAAAGTGAGATTCGCTTGATCTCATGGTGCCGTATTCTGCATCACAGCGGTGTTTACTGAGTTTACGTCTCTCATCGTGAGAGTGACTATCATGGTCCTGGCATGAATCAGAACCATCTCCGCAAGCATGAATGGCATCCGGCATCAGATAATGAATCAGTTTGGTGAGTAGTAAGGTAAAGGTGATTCCAGCAAAGTAACACGCATAAAGTAAGGTGTCATTTTGAAGTCGTTTCTGTGCTTGAGGAAACATGATGGATAATGAAGAAAATAGCAAGACACCAGATGCTAAAGACATGGAAGATGCCATGAAAGCACGACTGTCTAATAATGGTCTATGAAATAATATATCGATAAATACAATAGAAGCTATAAATAATAATGAATACTTGTTTTTACAGGAATAACCAATTTAACTACCTCCTATTATACAAGCGATGGATGATACAATCACACCTAACCAAGCTTCCAAGTTGCTATTCTCCGTTGTGAGCATTAAAGAAATAAATAAATAAAAAAAGAGAGAGAGAGAGAGAGAGAAAGTGATTTTATTATTTAAGCAAGCAAACAAACAAACAGCAACGCAAACAAGTCTCTATTATAAAACCAAAAATTTTGTGACGCCGTTTCAAACCAAAAATTTTTCAGAAAATTTCGACTCCCCTTAATAATCCTTATTCTTCCTTCTTGCGTAAAGGCTTCTTTTTCCTTGAGATGTTTGAATCAGCCAGTTTTCGCTTCTTAAATACAACTTGCTCAGTTGAATCATCAACACTGACTGCATCTGTTGGATATTCTTTTTCTTTTAATTTGAATGCATTCAAATCTTCTTCATTTATTCCTTCATCATCGTCTTGAAATTCGGGAGCTTGGTCATGTGTTGATCTTTGTTGCTGTTGATCATCACGCTTGGTTGTACCGGATTCAGATATAGGAGGTGTCACTGGTGTCACAACTTCCCATTCTCCAACCTTTGCCACATCCTTATTAACCGCCCATTCTTCACGTCCCTCTACCTTTTGTTCTATTACTGTCGGATTACGTAATTCTTCAATGGTGGGTACATAATAATTCGCGCCATAACCATACGCACCAGTACTGGTTGACGTTCTGCTCGCTCGACTAGCACTGGGTTTATTGGCTGTAGTAGTTGAAGAAGTAGTACTGCTACTACTACTCAAGTGTTTTGGCCCATCTTTCATACTGATGCTTAATAATGCAGCCTAAAGATATACATATAAGTCATGCATACATATTACTTTTCATTGGCCTATCATTTACTTGCTCTATTCTCTGTATTTCTTTTCTAATACTCTCCTGTTGTTCTTTCTCTTCTCGTCCTTTCTTGTATACATTTCTCAAGAATCTCTCAACCTGAGCTTTATGTGCAGCACCATTTTCGTGAAGTGAAATTGACTATAGACATGTTATTAAAGATAATATAATGACTAGATTAACTTACAGGTTTGTTATTAGCAACAAACTTTTTACAATATTTACACCAGTGCTTCTGCTGTGATACCCAATAGTCAGCCCTAGATTAAGAGAGATAACAGATTAGCATGCTGACATGATTTAACCTTTATAGATTTTACATTATAAGTTCTATATTACAGCCAGAAAAAAAATCTCTTTCCGAAAATGGTTCAATGATTTGCATTTGAGAGAATACAAAACACAGTCTCAGAGCAGGGCAAATGCAAAAACGCGATGATGAACCATTTAAGCTTCACCAAACATAAAGCATGACTGAAGCAATTAATTGAATGCTAAAATATTTCAATTAACTGATTTAGCCGCGAATATCACAATGTGATTCGAGTTGACCCTCTACGAAATCATCAAAACATCTATCACGATATACAATTTTCGCTTTTCCTGACAATGCGATGGAATAATTGAATGGAGTGTTTGACAGCATAAGCTTATTAGATAAGGAATTACTTACTCATGTATATACTTTTTATCTTTATAAAAAAAGACGATAATCAAGGTAGCTCCTCCCAATACTGATGATGAGGACGAGGATGCCTTTGACATCCTTAAAGGCATTTCAAAAGACGGTAAAACAGTCTAGATCGTTATACACAAGATTCAGCCCTTGTTTTCTATTTAACTGTAATGAAGATGAGGGTTTCCATTGAATAAAAAGACTGAAAGAACGGTATGACATTTGAGCTTATATTGGAGCATCCCTCAATTGAAGAGCTTTGGTCAAAGTCAAATAATGTCATTAAACGCATCATTTGTCTGAAAATGACATGCTTACGGATCGCATTATCAAAAGATATCGCAGGCTACATAAACCATTCTATTTCGTTGTGAAGATGAAGGACACTCGGAGTTCAAATATTGTCTCAATGCTTACTAAAAGTCTCGCATGATTTTTTTTGAATCAAGTTTCTTGTTTTGTGTAATGAAGATGTTCCCTTTTGAAGATCGATACCTAATATATATTTGTGCCCCTGGTTATTCAAGTAAGAAATGGGAAACTGTTTTACAGTGCAAAAAAGTTTACCAGCTAAAAAACATAGAATGTCACCACTAAGCTCTACACCTGCTATTGGTAGCACTACCACTGTTTCTAATACACAGATTGTAGACCACCTTGCTCAATCAACCATAATGACAAACAGAGAATTTCACCAAGTAGATTCTTCCTATTGGTTACCAATGGATGAGAATGAAAGACAGAGACTTACAGGGGTAAATGAGGAGTGAATGTAGAGAGAAATGATTGTGTCTAATGATGTACCATTTGGAAACAGCAACATATTGCCATAAAAGAATTATATGAAGGGTGAGATTATTTCTTTGATTATGCTAAATATTTCTAACGTTTTCTTATATAGAAATATATTATCAAGCGTAAAGAGTAATCTTGATTTAGAAGGTGGAATATTTATTCTTGACGTAGGCTGTGGACCAGGTGTATGGAGTATGGTAAGTCATACCCTTTCAGTAATATTTCAAGGCACTTAAAAAGATCACTGTTTAGGACATGTCATTAGACTATCCCAACTGTACATATCATGCATGCGATATTGTAGACATAACAAATAAAAGGCTCAGAATGAAAAACTTTACGTTCAAGAAGGGCGATGTACTCAAAGGCCTTCCATATGAAGATAATACATTCGATTTTGTCCACATGAGACTCTTGACAGGCTCCCTTTGTGTGGATCAATGGCCAGTTGCTATTAAAGAACTCATGCGTGTTACCAGGCCTGGTGGTATAGTTCAATTAACTGAGATTGACAATAAGGTAAGTGGGGCTGTACGTGGGAATGTTGTGAAGGATATTCATGCTTTCATAGTTGCCAGACCCAAAGAATGAAGCTTACTATAAACTTATCAGTGCAAGTAAAGTATTAAATACAGCTTATGGACCTGGACTAATTCTATTCTAGTTCACAATGCCTGTAAACTCAGAAATCAGAATCCACGTATTGCATTAGAACTAGAAAGGTTGCTTAAAGAGAGTGGTCAATGTAAAATAATTCAGGCTGAATACCGTAGTTGTAAAATGAGTAAGTACGAGTTCAGAAGAGGTAAATAATTGGTGCTTACGTAGAATGTAGATGATAATAATAGCATGGCCAAAAAATTCGTTTGGGACTGTGTAGAAGTAACAAGGTCTATGATACATGCGATTGGTCCTCATATGGGCTTGAATGACGAAGAAGACTGTAGACAATATATTCAGGAACTTAAGCAGTGTTTGGCGACTTCTGATTGTTATATGTATTACAATGCTGTTGCTGCGCAAAAACTCTAAGCTATTTATTGAAAATATAGATATCTGCCAATATAAAAGGCAGAAACTATTATAAAAATCCAGCAATAAAATATGAAAAAGACATGCTTAACAAATATAATAATATTAATATGTAATAATAGACTTTGATGAATTTCCTTTAAAGAGAGGAACATAGTTCTCGTTTATATGACATATCTTCTCATGCGTCGTCCATTGACTCTACTGTTGTATTAAACAAATGAAAATAAGGATTGTTGGGCAAGTTATTTCTTATACAATTTGAATACAGCTACTCAATGGATCATAGGCTCTATTGTCGTGTACATTTTTGATTGAAAAGTCAAATACCATCTTAACAAAGGATAGACACATACTGAGACTACTATATGCTTTCATACCTACAATGACTACGTCAATAGAGGAGTAAAACTTTTGGGAATAAGCTTATTATATGTTTATAACTAAATAGTTGCACTGAGCTCGTTATAAATGAAGATAGCTTCATACCAAAGTGCTTCTCCTTCTTTCATAAGGATACATTTTTAAAATACAGTAATAGAAACTATTAAACAGTTCCTCTCAAGCATCTCTTTATTCATTTAATAGCGCATACTCCATGTGTCGTCGAATTTTCTATTACATCAAATGTTATCATTTGATAAGTCATAGTTACAGCAAGGATAAACAGAGTACAAGATGAATCAAGCTGGTGTTAGTTACTTCTTTTCCTTCCTTGTCTCCAGTTCTATAAAATGATCGACTAGAAAATAAGCAAACAATATTGTATAGAGTGATTATTTCGTCTGTGAGCAAAACTCATGAACTTAAAACAAGAAAAAGAGAAAGGAATTACATTTACAGTAAAGTCCTCACCATTACAAAAATATGAATATTGCGCATTTTTCTTACAATATTATTGTCATCTTTAAGCTATTAGCTACATAGATATACCATGCAAACGAAATCACACTGAGCTTAAAATCTTTATTCCTTAAATTTGAGTACGGTTCTCTGCTTGCATTTCAACAAATATGCGTAGGCAATACAATAAGGATGAAGTAAGAACTTCGAATATTAACAAAAAGAAGAATTATGTCAAAAAGGAAGGGGATTTTTATTTTCATACAAACGAATTTAACTTTTGGGACAAAATTAATGTTGTTCTTAATATTTGATCGGTATTCTTAAAGGTTTCAAAGAAAGAGAAGTAACAATATTTGTTACTTCATATAACCGTAGTAACGGTAACAAAAAAAAACTCTTTCTTACTCTTTCATACACTGAACTTACTACAGCAATATACTGTCACTATGTCTATTGAAGAAGTATATAAAGACGGTACGCGTTGTAGAAAACAATAAGATACTAAATGCACAGCGTGGGTACTTATAAACGTTCTCAATTTTAGAAATAGTTTCACATCTACTTAGTCAAGAAGGAGAAAAATTAAGCTGGAATAAGTTTATCCTTGATATGAAAAATAGAATAATATCGAATTACAACGGGGAGGAACATAAAAAATATAAATCGCTATGAAAACATGCGTATAAAACTACTGCTAAAAATTTGAAATTGGACTTTGACACAGTTATCCATGAAGATGAATGGGAAGTAATCAAAAAAAAAAAAATACCCAACCCACGCAAATCACAATCAGGTTCTTCATTATCACCGAAAACTAGCAGCAACAGGAACAGCAACCGTAACACTTCTTCGCTTAAGCATCAAAAAAACTAATCTCAGCCGATTATATTAAACTGAAAGAAATCCATAGCAAAATAAAAAATAAATGGATATTAAGTTCAGGAACCAATGTAGAAGATACAATTTACAACGTATCAAAAACATTTAATTATGTTCAGTGAGTAAATCTATATCGCAACAGGTTTATTTGTATCTTATCATTTACGTTCTTTTTAGTCCTGCACACTCAATGATCCTTAATCCTCATGATCCTAGCTGGTTCAATCATTTCAGTTCAGAAGACCTCGTGGAAATAAAAGAACATGTTGATCACTCGCTGAATAATGACCCTCCTAAAGAACTAAAAGATATATTATTATTACTAAATCAAAAGGCAAAATTTGAATTTTCTTTATTTTTTAACTCCATTTTCGTTAATGATATATTTGACGTGTTTGATATAAATCATTATAATAACTTGAGTATAATAAAGTAGAGCATACATTCTACTTCACATTCCTCTATCGCATCTGATAAGAATAATAATAACAATAGTAGTTACTAGTAATGCCAATGACCACATCTATCATACTGACAACATTAATATTCCATATAAAACTCTCACACAAACTTAATTTAGTAATATTCATCTCTTCTTTTTATAAAGAATCAAATTCGACAAGACATCGACTTCATAGCCTTTATCAATAACAAAGCTGAATACAACAATATTACTAGACAACATTCAGGGCGATTTACGATGCCATGGATGCTGTGCCTGCGGACCCAGTTAATGATAAAGAGAAGTATTGGCTCAAAAATAGCATAATTAATTACGTTATGCTCTTCATCAATGGATCTACTATGGTACCGTTCAAATCTGAAGAAAATCTTTTAGATGATGTTTATGGTTTCATCAAAACCAGTAAGAAACCAAGCAATACTAATATTGAAAAGTAAGTCATGCATAGCATTGGTACTGTGAGAGAAGAAGCTGTCTTGACTAATATGAATATTTTGATTTTATAATTAGAAAAACAGAAAGTACTGCATCTTCTGAAGAAATTAACAAAGATCGACTGTTTGGATCATTAAGCAAAATCAACAGGAAGATAGCAGCTAATCATGCTGATTTGGTCTTCAAATATTTGACACACGAACTTAGATGCCCAACAACTTTAAAGTCATTTTATTCGTAATCAGTGGTAAAGTATAAAAAAGAAAGGCTCTTGTTCATATTAATTGATCTCTTTCTTTGACAGGAATGTATATCGCAGCTCAAGTAATGACTTGTAATAAAGGATACGTTGCCCTGGTAGGAACATCTCAACGGTACCATATGCCAGAGTCCTCCGCTGAAGTTCCTAAACTATTGCCACCTGTGCTAAAGCTGGTGTACAATTATGCCATGGTCATTGAAAGTACTACTAGCCGTTTGAAAGCTATCTCTTCCTCTGTCTCCCTTGATAAAGGTCCTGAAGTGTATTTCCCTCCTTGTTTCGTTGCGGGTGATAACAAAAGAACCCATGCAGCTGCTTTCAGTGACTAGTATGAATCTTGTTTTTTTTTTTTCAAACAAAAATTTAAGTTGAGTACAGAGAATCTATTTTATTGAATGAGTGTAATTTGTTATAATATTTCTTCAAGATGAATGGCAAAAAGTCTCTCTTCGCTTCAAAGCATTAAGCTTCTAATAACAGGAGTAACCACGAGAAGGTGGAGACTATATACTCCCAAACCCCAGACCCTAAAATGCCTCCTGTTGAACTACATCTGGTGTACGAAGAACCAGTAAAGTAAAACGCAACAACCAAACCTCATTCGACCATCTCGCATCATGCTACCACTGGAGTACCAAAGCAACATCCAATACTCACATGAAACAAGTAAAAGAAAATATCCTAGTTAGGATCTTGAGAATGTCATAACCACATTTAATGGCGGTCACTATTTTTCAAAAAGAAATTAAGCACGCCTTGTGTCGAGTTCCTCTTTCTGGTTACCACTACGGTTATGCGCAAAAAAATGCTGACCAAATATGAATAACAATATTAAAAGGGATCCGCTTGATAAAGTAAATACATTGACATCTCGCCTTTCTGCTGCTTGTGGGATCAGATACTGTTCATGATTGCCAAGGTTAAGTGATATGCTGGGTTAGGTGCATTGATAAATAATTAGGCTTAAGGTAAATGTCATCGCTATATGTTTAAGTATTTCTATTTCTAAAGTGCCTCAAAAAAAAAAAAAAACAAGTGTGTCAAATCTATTTACAAGTCGTACCAATTAAGACTAAAATCCTGTATATCTGACAAATGATTGTGCCTAGTAACCCAAGATGTGTATGTAGGCTCAGATGTACTTTGGAGGAGCTATTTCAATCATTTGATTTTCATTCTGCATAAATACTCAATAACTTCAGCAGTGATATTACGTGCCATCCACAAAGAATAAAACGATGCTCAGTGTTGACATTCTCTCTCTTTTTTTTCTAAAGGGAGCTGTGTGTACAGAGGGGATGTTAAGAGCCATTTCAATAAAACGTCTTGTATAATACTCTTGTTTCTTCCATTTCTCGATAAAAAACAAAAAGTCATGCGGGGACTACTTTTTTTTCTACCTTTTCTTTCTTTCATTTAATAATGAATGTCATTTCAAAAATATCTGAAGCAGTTAATGTAGTATTCTACAGTGTATCACTGTTTGGGTAACCTGCTTTATGTTATCAATTACCAAAGCTTACAAGAACAATTAGTTTGACAGGGACACTTCAGTTGGTTCAAGTCGGTTCTTTAATCTTGTCTCCACTGTCAGAGAGATTGATGATCAGAATCAATTCAGAACTTATTGGTACTGTGTGGAAAGTGATGCAATATATATTTGAAGTAAGCCCATAGAAAAAGAAAATAACCATATACAGATACTTTGATTCATATAAAAACAAAACAGCGTCGTAAAAAGGCACATATTACATTTTCAGGAGATCATATTCCTTTTGGCGAAAATGCACTTGTTATCAGTAACCATGTTTCCTGGACAGATATTTACCTGCTTCATTCTGTGGCAAATAGAAGAAATATGTTGAAGAATTGTAAAGTAAAGTATGCTCTGTAACCATGACAACAGTAGACTTACTTTATTCACATAGTATTTTGTTAAGGATTCAATTAAATGGGTATAAACAAACAAGTAATATGTATACACACTGCTTACCTTTCTCTTTTGCATAGTTACCTTTTTTTGGCTGGGGTATGTGGGTAAATACATAGATGTATGTTCTGATGAAATCATTCTCATCCTATCATTAGCTGGCAGGGTTTATTTTTGTACGCCGTAATTGGACTCAGGACCAAGCAAAGATTATTGCAGCTTTTGGCAAAGTTAAGAGACTAGAGACACCAGCCTGGATAATCAATTACGTCGAAGGTTCCCGAGTGACACCAAAGAAGTTACAGGAATCTCAAGCATTTTCGAGAGAGCGAGGATACCCTGTATTACGTAATCTGTTATTACCAAGGATAAAGGGATTTGCTACGTGTGTCAATGAATTTAGAGGATCTCATATAAAGTATGTCTATGACTTTACATTGGGATATCGTCACAAGAGCAAGCTTGGGCAGAGTGCACCTTCGATGGTGCGTGTACATACAAGATCATTATGGCCAGAGTACGAGTTCCATGTTCATGTTAGACGGTTTGCCATTGAAGATATTCCTAGAGATGAAATTGAATTAGGACATTGGTTAAGACAATTGTGGGTAGAAAAGGATGAGTTCCTGTCAGGGTTACATGATAACTGGGCTGGTCATATTGATAAACAAACCACATGGAAGGAGTCCTCCTGGTGAGAGCACTCGTTTAATAAATAACATGATTTTTTTCTCTCATTATTTTCTTTATGAATCATTATATCAAATCAAATTTGAATGCTTTGATAAGATCAAGGTTAAATCACAGTTAAGGCAACGCCAGAGGGCGGTTTTATTTCCTCATGGCCAACACTACATGCACCAGAAAATACAAGTGACATCGTTTTACAACTTCACATTATTAAAGTCTCTAGCTAACCTAAGGCTTTCCAAATGTAATTACACTTAAGTGGTTTTTGTTGTTGATCAACTGGCAACATACATAATAACATTACTTTTTATTTCTTCTTGAAAAGAAACAAGTTTTGTTGGACGGCATCATAAGTGGTGTGTAGAAGTAGAGCATGTATTTGCGACTAATATAGTAATAATAGGAACAAGTCATCATATACAAATTGCAAAACTACAAAGAGGATGACAACTGATTATATAATCTTAAACTAAGAAAGAGAACTTGGTTGTGGGGAGGTAAAACCTCTTGATGTATCCATTGCACTATTAGAAGTGGATTATGATACGTTTACCGAAACCATAAAGCGGCAACTTTATGTTCGAATAATGAAGGCTAAGACAATCAAAGAATTCCAAACATTTGGATTCTTTGTGTATGGTTCTGATATTGAGTTACATGTTTTGACATTTAACAAAGAGAATGTATACCAGTTGTACATGACATGTACCACAACCCTGCCAACAACAAAAGGTTCCTGCTCACGCATGGACATAACTCTTGGTTTGTTAGTCTCATTCAAGGTATAGAACTCATAATTTTCAACGTAGTATCATGAATTACTAATATTACTATTCATTTTATCATCAAGATATAGTCATTGCATTCTTTGTCTGATGACAGAGCAATCTGTTTTTAATGAATATGTTCCATTGCTGAAGTCAACAGTTGCTTTTGTTAATGAATAAAAATAAGCTGTTTGTTTTATTTATGCGCAATACTTGAAATAAAAAAATCATGCGATTCGAGATGATTTCATAACCAAGTTTCTCTCTTCATTTTTCCATTTTTTTTTCTTTGTTGATGAAATTATTTACCCATTTGGTAGTAATTGTCTTTATTGCTTACATTTCTTACAAGTTTATACATCAAAATAGCATGACACTTCAACACAAGATAGTCATCATTATTGGCAGTGGACTTGCTGGTCTCTCGGCTGCTATTGAAGCACATAATCAAGGAAATACTCGTGTCATCTTGATTGAAAAAGAGGATAAAATAGGGTAAAATATAATAATGGAGGGTCATTTCATAAAATAATACAAACCAAAAAAAAGGGGTAATTCAATGAAGGCAACTTCTGGTATAAATGCAATCGAACCTTTGACGGGTGATAGTCGTGATGCATTCGTACAGGACACCTTGAAGTCGGGTGGTGGTTTAAGTGATGAGTCATTGGTCGCCAAACTGGTTGATGAAAGTAGACCTGCTCTTGACTGGTTGATCAAACAAAGTGAATTCGAAACAGACATGCCCTCACTCGACCTATCTGTCGTCTCACGTTGTGGTGGTCATTCTTTTGGCCGTACTCACCGCTGTCCACCACAGAATGGTCGTCCTGTACCTGTAGGATGGAAACTGATTGATACCCTCAAGAAGCGTTTCATGTCCTTGCCTGATACCGAAGTGCTGACTAATACACGTGTCACCAGATTGTTGACAAAGCAAGATAAAATAACAGGTGTTGAGATTTTGAATGAAGAAGGGAAACGCGAAATTCCTGCTAATGCTGTCGTTTTGGCTACTGGAGGTTACGGTGGTCAAACGGGCACTCGACTATCAGATGGACATGCCACGCTCTTGAGCGAATTTGCTCCTCAATTGGTTCATACAGCAACAACAAATGGACCCTGGGCTAATGGTGATGGTATCCGTTTAGCCTTGGCTGTAAAGGCTGGCTTGAGAGATATGGTATGGAGAAGGGATATGTGCTTTTTACAATGTTTGTTGACCATCTCGCTTTATAGGACCAAGTTCAACTTCATCCTACGGGCTTCATTGACCCTAATCAACCTACCCTGTCCACAAAATTCCTTGCTCCTGAGGCATTACGCGCCTATGGAGGCATTCTTCTGAACGGTGATGGCAAGCGCTTTGTGGATGAACTCAACCTTCGTGACCACGTAACAGATAAAATCGTTCACCAAGCAAGCAAAGTATACCACCGACCGGAGAGTTGGATGCACAAGATCCTCCCCAAAAAATACCCTGCAGCTTACCTAGTGCTAACAGACGAAGCGGTTGAAAACTTTGGCAAAAGCACACTAGGATTTTACGCTTCCAAGGGTTTCTTTGCTCAAGTGGAAGGTATTGACAATTTGGCAAAAGATGTCTTGGGTGTAGACAAGAAAGAGATTGAGCAGACATTTGAAGAATATGATAGCCATATCGAAAGCGCATCACCTGATGATTTTGGAAAGACAGTGTTTCCCTGTCGATTATTGCCAGAAAACCCGACTACCTATTGGGTTGCTCTTGTTACGCCTGTGGTGCATTATACCATGGGTGGCCTCAACATGAATACAGATGCTGCCATACTGCGTCAAGACAATCAAACAGTGATTCCAGGTTTATATGGAGCAGGTGAAGTGACAGGGGGTGTGCATGGACGTAACCGCCTGGCTGGTAACTCTCTCTTAGAATGTGTTGTGTTTGGAAGAACCGCTGGTCGTAATGCTGCCATTTATTCCCAAAGTTCTTGATCATTTTTTGAGTATCGCCAACTAGCATAACTTTTTAATGGTTTTTCAAAAATAAACCATTTTCTTGTTCAAAATCATGGATACGACTGTTGTTATTTCTAGAGTCAGTAAAGAGTTGTGTCTGGTTTTGATGATGTATTCCAATTTGTTATACGATGGCGTTTCGCTGTATATTGAACGAATAGCTATCTATTGTATAAATGTGTGGCGAGAAAAGCCAAAGGCAGCTATCTATAATAAACACTCATGGTGGAAAGGGTTGAATGACTGGATACGATAGTAAGAATATACAAAAGAGTGACGAAAGTAGTATTGTCCAAGAGTAAGAGTTACAATTTACACCACAAGGGCAAAAGTATTGAGGTATTGGTTGCAGTTGTGGTTGTTGTTAGTATTTGTGTAAATATGTAGAATGAAAGCAAAGAAGTGATGAGTCTCTGTTTTATCCTTTTATTAAAAGTAAAAGGAAGAACTCATAGCAAGAAATTAGATTATATTAAAAGAGGTCGGAGTACTAATTAAGGTACATGCAATTAAGTTAAATGTAGTCTCATGCATAAAGACTAATATTAGACATGGTCAAATACGACAGGTATATCTTGGATAGATAGTCTTAATAATTTTGAAGGGTCAATAAAGGCAGGAATATAGAGATTTATTGCTGTATTTTCTAGTGATATTGTATATTTCAACTTGTGCTTAATCTTTAAAAGATCACAAATTGAATCCGTCTGTATTTGATGTGATTGAATGTTGGGCACTGATAATAGCTCTGTCTTTGTCTGTGTATCTGGTCCTGATGAAAAGGTATCATCTCTTCAATGTTTAACTGTTTTTCTTTCATCTTTAAATGATCAGCACATGTTGATGTGATATATTCCTTTAATGCGCAAGAGACAGGTCGAACTTGTAAATCAGGCGCAATAGGTAATAAAGCAAATGTAATTGGTATAGTGCTTCCCATGGTGAATGTTTTGCTTGGTACGCTGATATCATAGCTCAGTTTATCCACTCAGGTATTGGAGACCACCATAGGCTGTGTCAATTTGAGGGAGGAAGAGAGGAGCATACGAGAGATGCATATTGATTTTCGATTCGTGTAATTTATAGAGAAAGTAGGTCGCTCGACAGCTGCCTTTATATGATAGTATACTTGACCTAATTCATGATCCATGGTCTCCGGTAGCTTGGTCATATGATCAAGTAGCATGAACATAGACGTTGCCCTTTTGATAATGGTCTTTTCGATTTAGAAAAAAGGCTTCTTTTTTTCTTGTCCCCCTCTTTTATTCCTTTCTTTTTTTTTTACAGTGTTTAGGCCAAAGGCATTGTTTATTTACGCGTCATCTTCTGATTCATCATCATATAAATAAGATGTCAGTTGTTGGTATGCTCTTTGTTTAAGTGATAGACTATAGATCTACAACAAGGTATGTATAAGAAAAAGAAAGAATGCATGTTATATATATATATATATGTACCATATCCAAGTCATGTAACAGGTCCTTCATAGTTGCGATATCTTTTCTTTGTTGTAATTGTTCCAAGGGTATATTTATGTTCAACTCGTTTAAGCGTATTAAACAAGGACGGATGGTATCTTTTTCAAATTTTTCAAGCATCTTATTAGCGGAATCTATCTCATCCTGATATTCTTTTATGTCTGATCTATTGTAGACGGCATATATGTCAGTATCTCGTTATACATGTTTTTATATAACTTACTCTAACATTGAAAGCCCTTGAGGCAAACCAGTCATTATCTCTCTGTCATCGTATAGGCACTGTATACGCGATTTGTATCCTTCGATTTGAGCATTTAAATCAATGATATCAAATTCATTTGCTTGAAATGAATGACCTAGATTATCCAGCTCCAAGTCTATGTCATCTATCGTTGCCTCCTTTTCTAGCACGGTTTGCCAGCCCTTTAGCACGTGATTTATCGTCAGAGATAGTTCCTCATCGTTTTCAAAGTAGTCTTCCTCTTCTTGGCTATCAATCTCTTCATCTATTGACTTCATGATAGTATTTAATATGTCGTCATGCTATTGAATATGATTAAAAAAAAGGCATGTAGACCATTTATTGTAGCACTTACCTGTTGCTTTAGTTTATCAATGTTTTCGTCTGTTGTTTCTTCTTCTTGTTGAAGTTCTGCTAATTCATTTTCTAAGCCATGAAGCTGTTTTTGAAGGTCATTGTATATTTCTCTATAAACTAGCTGTTGGTTATGTTTTTGACTTGTATTATTTTATACTTTACGTCAAGTCAGTATATTGCTTATCCAAAATGTTGATTTGGGTGGCGTATGGATTACGTCGTCGTCTATTGATATCATGTCATCTTAAACGTCTTTTTATTTCTTTATTTCTTACTTTGGAAAGCGCTCTACTTCTCTTTCCCATTCGTCTTCGTCTTCAACTTGATCAAATTTTCTCTTTAACAACAAATCCATTTGAAAATAAGAAAATAAAAAAATAACGGGGAATAGAAAAAAAAGGGGGAGGATAATAAATATTTCATTTTTTTTTTTTAAAAAGAAAAAAATGACAGAAAAGCATATTGAGGTCTTGAGGGTAGAACAGAGTGTTGTGTCAAAGGAATTAGCCAAGTTTAGACCTTGTGACAATGAAACACGTAGTATGTATTGCCGTGAGTGGGCACAATACGTCTACAAGAAACACTTTGTTTGGAATGCAAAGACACAAGAAGACGTTGACAGGGACCATGCTGCGTATGTGAATGCGGGAAAATACCAAATCAAAGTTATACTAGACGAGTCTGATCTATCAGAAGAAGAGAAAGATCTGTACGAAAAGGAACACTCGACAGTTTTGATCAAGCAATTCGAAGAACTTTTGAATACGATCAGTGACCTCAAGACACAAAAGGAAAAAAGCCTTGTTCAATTGATTTCGCAAGCATGTCGACAATGGATGACATTACCCACAGGTCGTTCTGGACTGCCTGATTTATTTGAACCTGTCGAATTCAACTCATATCCAGACAACATTCCGCTGGTCGATGATGACCAGGATCCTTCTCAACTCTTGGACCCGCTCATCATTGAACGACAGGCTTTGTGCTTACCCTCCGACTGCTTCCACTTGCTCAAGAGCATGACAGGCGATATTATCATCTCTCACACAACGCCTACTTGCAACCACAAGAAACCCACGTCAAAGACGCCCGCGGACCTTGAAGTCGACCGAACCATCCTGACAGAGCATGAGCAAGCTGCTGTCAAGAAGGCGCTGGAAGAACTGGCTATTGCTCTAGACAACATTTGGAAGCCACTGAACACGTTTTTAGAACAGCTTGAAGCACAAGACAAGATTCGATCCAAGTTGTTGGGTGCAGATTGTCAGGAGACGATCGATGCGTTTTTTGCAAGTCAAAAGTACGTGCCCTTTGTGGATGAGTGGACGAACAACCAATTGCCGAATTGGAAGAAAATCAAGAAACCATCGGAGGAAGATGTCGAGAGACTGGACAGGTTTGTTCAAGATCATTTCCGTCACCTGGGGTCACTCGTCGACCAATTCTTGTCTGAATTCGTCACAACCCGGTTCCGTGATATTCGCGAGTGGAATATCAATCTCTGGAAGATGATTCATCCTACCATCAAAGCCATGGACGAACGTATCTCCTCCCTTGAACTTCTTAGAGGGAAACAATCTTCGACAGACAAGAGTTTACGCGCATTGAACGTAGACTCTCTCAAAAAGATGGAAAGTACCAAGGAGGTTGATTCGTCTGAAAAGAGAATCATGGCAGAACTGGAAAAGCGTGTAAGTGAATATAAGAAAGACATTGAGGAACTGATCAAGTCTTATTGTGAATCCTCGCGTCCTACTCTGGCTAGCCGAATGGACAGATTGAACAATAAGGACTTTAAAAAGAAGATCAAGAAAGTCGAGAGTGGGTACTATGTCATTCGTCAGTTCTTCCGTTATGAAATCACTGAAAATGTGTTTCCCGAATCACTCTTTGGCCGATTTATGCTAATCTGTTTGAAACCGTTGATGCAGGAAGGTGAAGTCATGGAGGCAATGACGATTGAAAAGGAGGTACAGCGATTTATCGAATCCCACAAAGATCTCCTGCAGGAACGCTGTATCTTGCTCTCTCGTTTTGAGGAAGGTGTACAGACAGGTAGACGAGAATTAGCTGGTGTGATCGGTAAATTACTATTGAAGGAAGGTATGCGTATTCAAGGCGAAACTGTTGCTCTTCAGCGCCAGAACAACCTGCTTAAGGTCTTTGGTGTGGATCCCGTAGAACCTACCAGTAAAAAGAAGAAGAATAAAAAGAAAAAGAATGCCTCTAGCGGTGCGTCGACCCCATCCTTACAGGAAGAACCATCTCCTGCTGACGTCAAGAAGTCTCCCATCAGTGTCAATGCAGCAGCAACAGCAGCCAAGAAAGCAGTAGAGCCTAAAAAGAAGGCTGGTTCTACTACGGCTACAGAAGAGTCCAAGAAGAAGAAATCAGATGAAGAATCCAAAATGAAAGTGGAGCCCAAGAAGCAAGCTTCGTCAGCTGAAGGAATGGTCAAGACTGCAGCAGCTGTGGCCGCTTCTGAACCCAAGAAAAAAGAGCTTGTAAAGGAGGAAGCCAAGAAACAGGTAGCTCCTAAAGTTGCCAACACGACATCGCAACAGCCACCAGTTTCTCAGCAAGCTGCGTCTAAAGTACCCACTGTTCCTGAAAGTATCAAGAGGGCTGCTTCCATCAAGCCTACCAAGCCTGCTGACCAAGTTAATCCAAGCACTGGCACTCCAAAGAAGGCCCAGATCTCCTTTGATCCTAGTAAGGATGTTGCTCAAGCCAGGGTTATTGATGACAAGGCATCAGCTAATCCACCTCGCTCCGACAAGAAGTCTGTGGAGCCCTCTGTTGGTAATGAATGGCCAACACTTGAATCAGAATCCAAGGGACAAGATACTATTTGTCAACCAGCAAAAGAGAAAAAAGAAAATGATGTGCAAGGATGGGCTGAGATCGTTGCTTCTGTTACAAGTGATGTAAAGAAAGAAACCTGGAACAGCGCATCAGCCAAGGCAGATGAAATCAAAGATGGAGGGTGGGGTAATGCATCAGCTAAATCAAGTGAAATGAAAGATGAAGGCTGGGGCAATACGTCTGCTAAATCTACCTCTGAATCCGCCGCTGAAGCCACCGCTGAACCTGCTGTCGAATCAGTTGTTGAGCCAGTTACTGCACCAAAGATCAAGCAGGAAGCCATCACAGCAACCGATGGTTGGAGTACTGTTGTTACAGAGATATCCAGTGGTTGGGGGGATGAGCCAAAGGTAGAGACAAAGCCTGTAGAGGTAAACAATAACGATGGTTGGGGATCGGCCGACACTGTGACGGCCGACACAAATGATTGGAACACCATTGCGAAAACTGCAGAGACATGGAGTGAGACTCAAGCGCCTACTGAAGACAATTGGAGAGCCACAAAGGATCGAACGAGCGGATGGAACGATAAGAACGAAGCCCAAACGAAGGGAACGAATGGATGGGATAACACACACAATAACACGTGGGATAGCATGAAGCAGGACGTTAAGAAATCCGAACCTGAGTGGCGTCGTAAAGACAAGTCATCCAACCAGTCTTGGAGAGAATTGAATAACAATACGGAAACAAAGGCCAAGAAGAATGAGGATAATTTGGGCGGTTGGGGACGAAAGAAAGAGTGGGAGCCTACTGGAAACAATCAAAGAGATACAAAGGAAGGATGGAGATCATCTTCTACAAGTAGCGACAAGGAAGTCAAAGACGGATGGTCGTCATTGAAGGGTACTAGTGGTATGTGTCTATTTTCTTTGAGAAAAGACGAGTCTAACCTGTGTTTTTATAGAATCCTTGGGTGGTTGGGGTAACCCTTCAGGTGGTTTTACTGACAACTGGGGCCAGAAATCTTCTTCACGCGAAGCTACATTCCAGGACAACAAGTCAACTCCCAAACCTAACTGGGACAATGCACAAGTACCTTGGGAGACCAGCAGTTCAGCACCCCTTGATTCAGTGGAGCGACCTAGTACGTTCTCCAACAATGACACTAGTTTCTCTGTGACTCCAACTCCCTCTGCTTCTCAAGCCAGCATATCAAAGCCTCCTGGACTGAACGTGACAACGACAACCAATGAAGCTTCTAACCTGATATCAGCTGGAAACGTGTCACAATCGATCGTTCCCCCTTCCTCTGGTCTACCCGACATGAAGGAGATGAACAAGCCTATCTTACCTTTCACACCACCTGGCCAAACGATGTTTATGTCGCCTTTGAGCACAGCTGCTGTTCAGTTGCAAGAACCTCTTCCGGCCAACATTGACGACTTTGGTAAAGACATGTTGCTGCTCATGGTCAAGAACCTTCACCGTGAGAATAGTACGCTGATCAGTACGGTCTACTCATTACAACAGGATATGGCCATGATGAACCAAAGATATGCAGAGATTTTGGCGCTTGCTCGTGAACGCGAGGCTCAAACTGTGCAGTTATTAGAAACACGCAAACAAACTGAATTAGAAAAGGCCAAACGATACTGTATCTCATTGGAATCGCGTATTAAAGAGTTGGAAGAGAAAGTAAGAGGTGGTTATCATGATCGCACTACTGCTGGATTTGAAAACCAAGATTTATTTGCTGGCTACAGAGACGAGATGAACAGTGGCGGTAGTAATAATAGTAGTAACAATCATGGCTTCCATCAACATCGAGGTCATAGAAAGATGTGGTCAAAGGCAACTGTCATTCGTTGTGGTAACTGTGGTGAGACAGGCCATAGTAGTGCTGAATGCAAGGTAAATATAATCTATATAAAAAGTCAATATGAAATATTAATATTTCTTCATGAAGAGTTATTGTAGATATTGTGGAAGCTTAGAGCATTTATCTGAAGCATGTCCAATGAACTAATGTGTATATTTTTATAATACTTAATAAAAAAAAGGGGGGAGAATTTATTATATTTACAACAAATTAAAAAAGTGTCCTTGAATGCAAGTTACAAAACGATGAAGGAAGAAAGAAAGGGTATTAAGAGACAAGTATTGAGTTATCTTGTCTATATGTCTCTGTTGGTTTTGATCCGAGTATGCTGATATCCTTATTGATGATGTTATTTGCTTGTTGTTGAAGTAATTGATTTTGACGTTTTAATGAATCAACTTGCATCTTCAACTGTTTGTTCTCTTCTTCTATGATATTTAATCTATGCAGCAATTTTTCATTTGCTCGCTTGTGGTCAGTGACTTGAGATTCAAGTGTATTGATATATTCTATAAACACAGTCAATAAAAAAAGGGTCATACACACTAAAGATATTTACCTTTTCTTCTAACTCGAAAGTTACGTGCAGATATCTTATTTCTCAACTGTCTTCTTTCCTTTGACGACATATTCTTGATATCAATTCCATCTGCCTCAGCCATTGTTTCCAAAGACAACAGTTTCTCATTCTCTTCTATTTTGCACTCCATACTTGCGTGACTCGTGTTTGATGCACGCCTTTTTGTGCTTGATTTACCATGTTTGATAAGTGATTGAGGTGATACTGTATCAGGAATAGCAACAGTATCGGTTGAATCATGTGTGGATAGGATTGTATTAGGCACACCATCGGGTTCAGGAGTTAGTTGTTCTCGAAGGGCCAACTGTCTTTTAGCTAGTTCGATCAACTGCTTGATTTGTTCAACTGAGGGCATGATAAGTTGCGTAGTAGAAGGATAGAGACAATCAAAGGTACTTGCAGCACTAGAAGGAGGAGAGAGGAGACCAGTATCTAGAATATCTTCTTGCTTGATAAAGATGTCTGTTTCAGGAGAAGTTAAGGCAGGGTCAATAGCATCAGAGCTAAGCCAATCCATGTCAACGATATCTTCAAACTGCATTTTGATGGTAAAGAGAAAGAAAGAGAAAGAAAGATGAAAGGGAAATGACTCAAAAAGTTTTAATGAAAAGAGGAGTTTCAAAACAAAGTTTATAAACATAACCCCCCTCTTTATTAAACAACAACAACAATCCTTCAAAAGTCTTATCCCTAATATTCCCTTTTCTATATGTCCTTTTTCTATTATGATCTCTCTCTCTCTCTCTTTTTGCTCTTTGTCTCTTTTATTTTTTCTACATTGAGTTTATATAAAAGGAATAGTTCGAGTCATGTCGTTCATGCATAGAATCTGTTTAAACACACGCTGCGTTTTAATCAGGCTACACAAAGGACTCTCGTTGGGCATCAAAACAAAATGGAGAATAATTTTACATCATGTTGAAGTCAAATAGACTGTGGCTATTATATTATTCGAGGGCCAATTAAACATTCCGAATTTTTGTAATAAACAAAATAATAACAATCAACAATAATCAAAATAAATAAAGAAATTACTCTTTTGGATAAAATTGTATACTTCTTTAGTACGCATTGTATGACACGCACAGGGAGAACACTCTAAATTAGATAATCCCGTCTGTTTCATATAAAGAATCTTGGTATAATCAATCATACATTAAGCTATTTATCCCTCTCTCTCTCTCTCTCTCTCTCTCTTTCTTTATCTTTCCTAGTTGATCCATCTTGATTCAATTTATCACCAATTAATCAATATATCTAGTGATCTTATCAAACTATACAGGCCTTTATGAATCATTTATACATATAAAGGGGGGGGGAACTTATCGCAGCTTGGGTCATTTAATTGTTTTCCGAACGACGTGACATTTTTTATTGACCGACAGAAAAAAAAGAGAAGTGGCTGCATATGAAGCCGCAGAAAGGGTTGATCTTTATAATGTCAAATCGTATATTATTATTGGTTGGATTACCTGGTTCAGGAAAAAGTACACTATCAAAGGAACTTGTGAAATGTAAATCGGTAAAAGAGAAGACAACAGTAAGGTTATTTCCAATGAATAACAAATTCAATTAGGGTTGGGAAAGAATCAATCAAGACGACATGGGCTCAAGAAAGGCATGTGAAATGCACGCCAAGAGATTCTTGGATAAAAAACTCAGTATTGTTATCGATCGCTGTAATTTTGACGAAAAGCAAAGAAAGACTTGGATAGACCTTGGCCAAAAATATAATGTACCTGTCGATTGCATTGTCTTGACAACTACTGAACAGGTATGACCTTATTCTCTTTGAACATCACTAATACAGTTCTGAAGGAATGTAGTAAGCGTATACAGTGTCGAGAGGATCATCCTACAGGTGTCATTGGTGATTCGGGCGTACAGATATTGAAAAAGTTTATGAGAAACTATAGACCACCGAGAACAGATCAGCTGGAAGGAATCCAAAGAATCCTTTACCTTGATCCAAGTCCTGAGCCTTATTGTACTCCTGAACGCATCGATACCATTTTTCATCTGCTGGATCAGTGTCCTATATTGGAACAGATGAAAGAGAACTAAATTTTAACTACGACTACAACAATAAACACACTTTTAAATCACTCTACTTGATCTCTAAAAAAAGGAAAACAATAGTAACAAATAGCTGCAGGAGGTCTCCAGATGACATGATTTTTTCTTTTTTCAATAGGATATCACACATTGTGTGTGTGTGTATGTGCCTGTGTGTGTCTGTGTGTGTGTGTCTTTATGATCTAAACAAGGATCTATTCAATTTTTTTTTCTTGGTTACTTAATTTGTTCATAAGCTATTATTGTTACAGTAACCGTTTTTGTAAAGTGTCAAAATGCTGTGCTTATAAAACTCACCTTTTCCTTTTCTTTCTTTTCTTTCTTCTCATTACATCTCTTTCTCTTTCTTTCTAAACATAAAATGGGTTGTTGTATATCTTACGAAAAAGTAAAAAAAAAATACATATAAAAAGAGAAACTATATATATATATATATATTAACATACTCGCAGTCATCAACAATCGAAGTCATTTTGGATGAAAATGGCGTAGCTCATCGCGTAGCAGAAGGAAAAGGCACTCACATCATACGTACTTATCCTGATAAAGAAACCAAGATTGAACGAAAACCACCTACAAAACCATCAGAAATCTCATCACTATCACGTCCAGATGCGATCTATTATCCCAAAAAGAGTCTCATGACTGTGTCATGCTTTCCATCTCGTAAGGTTCGACCGGGTGAGCCGATTGATGCTTCGACCATTCAAAATGAAAAATCTTAGTCTGTTTGTGTATCTATTTGTTATTATTGTTTATAGTCGTTTTTATATATTCTTAAGGATTAAAGCGAATCTTTGTTGCAAATCAGGGCTTAGACGTTTTTTAATTTTATTCTATTTTTGGCTTGCATTGTCGCACAAGCCTATTTTAATCCTCAAGGTTTCTACTTGGCGTAAATCCAGATGAAGAAGCATGAAGAGGGATCATTTGATATTGTCCTTTTTCTGTATCAGCTTGTTTGGATAGTTTATAATAGTTGTATGCAATAATGCCAACAATGGACACAAATAACCTAAAATAACAATTAAAATCCTCATTGTTTGGCTTTATGTAAACTTACCCTAAAAGATTCTTGGGAGTCAAAACATCACCATAGATCAAGACAGATAACGTGATGATCACAATCTCCTTACTAATGCCTGCTACACTCAGCGTGATGGTGTTTGTGTTCTTGATCAAGTAGAGTTCAGCTAATGTCATTGCAAATGCTATATGAAAACAGTCAATAAACAACTATCAGAACATCGCTTTTCATTACCCAAAAATCCGCCAATCGACATAAGTCCAAGCGATTCGACAACATGTGAAATCGTATCAAAATGCTTCGAATGTTGAAACTGTTCCAACGGATGTTCCAATATCAAACTGAGTGTTAGCATAGTGATAAACATGATAGGACTGAGATAATACAAGGTGGCGATAGGATTATCAATACCCAGTCGTTCATACTGTAACAGTAGCTGTGTCATACTCCACCGTAGACCAGATACGATCGATGCTATCAACACAAGGGAAAATCCAAGGGTATCGAATTTAGTCTCTCCTTCGACTGTCAAGATGACACCTGCGACCATAATCAGGATGATGCTGATGAGTAAAAACTTGGGTTTTTCAAATCCAAAGAGAAATGAAAAAATCAACACCCAAATGGGTGTACTTGATTTAACCATGGTATAGAATGAAAGGGTGATATATACAAGTGAAGCATTAGAACAGCATATTTCAACTGCTGCTGCAACACCACAGGGAACCTAGAGAGGTCATATCAACCAAGCTTGCTCCTTTTTTTTTTTTGTGAAGTAATAAAAAACAACTTACGACTTTAAATAAATAATCATATATTGACATCGAACTTGACAAACCACTATTCCATCGATTCCCTCCAAACCACATCATGACGCTGGTAATCAAAAAATGCAAGCCTGCATGAATTGAACTGACGAGTAAAGGAAAGTTAAAGTTGAATCGATCTCGACCCATCAGGTTCTTGTTGTAGAGTGATAATGAAGTTGAGAAAAAATACCACATCATAATATAGGATAAATTCTTGATGGTATTTTCATGTCGAGTGATATATTGACTCTTGACATCACTCTTGGGATTAGCAATATTGATGGAAACAAGCTTTTCTGAAAATGGCATAGAACGAGTCGTAGGTGATGATACAAACGGTGATCTCAGGGGCGATCCAAATCCATCACTGGCTGGGACATGAATAGCTGGTAATGAGCCTCTTCGGCTCTGTTTCTTCTTTTGCGTTACTGGTTGCGTCGCTATCGACTGTGTTCTACTGTGAAATTTTTTACGATTGTTACTATGGTTACTGTTGCTAGCAGAAGGAGGGTAGATTTGGCCCTTTTTATGGCCTTTTGATAAAGCATCTTTGTCTAATTCTATTGTCATTCAGTGAATAATAAAAATAAGAGAAATAAAAAGAGAGGAGAGGCGCCGCACAGTTAATGATATACACACGTTTTAGGCACTTGTATTGAACTCCGCAAGATAATGAATTGTAGGTGGTCTTGCAGCCATAAAGGGAAAATATAAAAAGATCGCGTAAGAAATATAAATGGCCAGGTATGTGATTATTGTTTGAGCTCGCTCATATTCTTTAATCACGCATCAGGCAATGAATTCATTATTCCCAGATGCCTTTTTGTGTGCTTAAATCGATAGAACCAAATCATGTGATTCTTTGCTTTCAAACAAAGAAAGATAGAGGCAGTTAGTCACAAAGAAAAAGCGAGACGATAAAGTGGAGTATGATAAGTCACCAACTACTGAAAAGGTAGTTTATGGTTTTACCTTATTCTGATTAAACATAAATCACTGCTGGCTTAAAGTTGATGATAGTAAAACATAGCTGAATCATCTCGTGTTATCATATGCTACGGTTGCAGCATTGGTTCTCGTAGAGATAATGCTTCAACATACAACAAATTGTGACTGAAAGCATTTAGATCTCCGCAAGCTTCCAACCAACTGTAAAAAAGGGTCTATCTCTATATCTTTTTTTTCTTCTTTCCTCAAACATGTCTTTGAATATTACTCAACAGCTAGAAAAACCGGTATACCCACTTAACACTTTTGAGTTCGCTGAACATCTTGATAAGGAAGATAAGTTCTCCAAGTTTCGTGAAGAGTTTGTTATTCCTACAAGAAGATCTCTTTTAAATGATGATCAAGCTACAGGTAAAGCTGATACAAAGCAGAAAGGAAGATAGATAACTAAGCAGACTTGGTAATAGATGATGCAGCATTGGATGAAGAGTGTACTTATTTATGCGGTAACTCATTGGGTTTGATGCCAAAGCGTGCACGTCAATTAGTCAATGAGGAATTTGATGCTTGGGGCAGAAGGTAAGGAGTTGAACAGATTCTTCTAGTTGCATTACTAAACGTGGGATTGTAGAGGTGTAGAAGGTCATTGGAGCCATCCATATAATAGACCATGGGCAACCATAGATGAATTAGTAAAGGAACCATTGGCTCGACTCGTTGGTAACGATCATGAGAAAGTTCTTTTTCAAAACATCACAATAACCCTTCTTTTTTTCTAGGTGCAAAGCCGATTGAAGTTACTGCTATGAACACGCTCACTTCTAATCTTCACGTTATGCTCGTCTCTTTCTATAGACCAACGGAAGAGAAGTTCAAGATCCTGATTGAAAAGAAGGCATTTCCTTCAGACCATGTAAGTCTTTGCAGAAATACAAGAATGATTTTCTCACGGGTGTATCCCACCGTAGTACGCTGTTTCGTCTCATCTCCATTCTCGCGGCATTGATCCCAACGTCGGACTTTTGACCGTGGCGCCTCGTCCAGGAGAACAAACATTGCGAACAGAGGATATCATTGACCTCATCAAGAAAGATAAGCAAATCGCTGTTGTCATGCTTGCTGGTGTTCAATATTATACTGGCCAGTTCTTTGAAATTGAAAAGATCACGAAAGCCGGCCATGAGGCAGTAAGTACATGTAAACAAATGTATGTCTGTACTTACGTTTCGCCTAGGGCTGCATCGTCGGTTGGGATCTTGCTCATGCTGTCGGTAATGTGCCGTTGAAGTTACATGATTGGGGTGTCGACTTTGCATGTTGGTGTTCATACAAGTACCTCAACTCAGGTGCTGGAGGTATCGCAGGATTATTTGTTCACGAAAAGTACAAGACTGACTTTGAGCGTCCAAGGTATGTAGAGTAAAAAAAAAAAAAAAAAAAAAAAAAATGAAGCAAGAGAGAACGATAAGCTGAGATGATATGCTTAGGTACGCTGGGTGGTGGGGAAATCAAAAAGAGAATCGATTTGAAATGTTGCCCGAATTTCGTCCAAGCGAAGGTGCCTCAGGTTATCAGTTAAGTAACCCAAGTATATTGGCAATGAATTCTCTCTTGGGATCACTTCAAGTGTTTGAGGCAGCTGGAGGTATTAAGGAGTTACGTCAAAAGTCATATTTGATCACGGGTTATCTCGAACGACTGCTTTTGAGCGAACTAAAAGAGGAGTTTGATCACGATCTTGTGCGCATTCTTACACCTAGTGATCCAGAACAGCGTGGATGTCAGCTGTCGTTGGAATTCCCTACCAAGATGATAGAAGTATTCAATGGTCTTCATAAGCTTGGTATTATTGTTGATGAACGTAAGCCTACGGTCATTCGAGTTGCGCCAGCACCACTTTATAATAGCTATAAAGATGTTTATCAATTCGTCAAGGGGTTAAAGAAAGTAATGAATCAGGTGTATGCCAACTAATAAAAAATGTGTTTATTATATATAAATATATGGTCTGTATGTGTGTGTGTGTGTGTGCGTGTGCGCGTGTGTGTGTGTGTGCAAATGTTGTTGCATAAATATTCTAAGTTAGTTATTAAAAAGAAGGAAGGGAAAGGATAAGGAAGGGATAAAGGTAATATGTTGATAGTAATATATGATAATAAAGATGATGGTACTAATGATAATAATATAATAATATAATAATATAATAATATAATAATATAGTAGTAGTAGTAGTAGTAGTAATAATAATAATAGAAGTAGTAGCGAAAAGAAGAGGAAATATATATACCCGTAATGTATTCGTATGAAGTTATTCATAGCTTGCGTTTTTTCATATAATTTTCATTCTCTGGCTGATATTTACAATTGTTGGGATAGTTGTAGTTTTGAAATCCTAAAGGAGGGAGATCTCTATGTTCCAGTTTGGGTTCAGCTGGATATGAGGAGGATAGGCTGTGGATAGAAGGTAACCTATTTGAAGGTGAAGGTGAAGGCGGTGGAGGAGGAGTATGCATAGTTTGAGGCATGAGTGGAGGAGAAGAAGCAGAAGATGCTGACGATTTAGAGTCTCTGTGAGGAAAGTTGGCTGCGCTGTCATCAACGATTAACAAGTTTTGAGATCGAATGATAGTTCGCAACATATCTTCTATGGTCTTTAAACGTTCCTCAATGGCCTCCAGGGCTGCTTTACTAGGAGCGTTTCTTTTATCATCGTTGACACTGGTAGAGGGATAGATGCAAGGAACTCCTGACTTTTCACAATTTCGACATGGGGTCTCTCCATTACATTTTGTTTTCTTTCGTCTACATTCGCCACAAGCACTCACTATCTTGGCTCTTTTTCTACGTGGTTCAGTTGCTTGTTCGTCAAGTGGCATTGTTATAAGAAAGAAAGAAAGAAAAAAAAAGAAGTAGGTAGGGAGAAAAAGATTTAATAAGAAATAAATACTGAATAATGATTGGATGATCTTTTCTAGCTCAAGTCTGTTACAAAGAAACAAAGAGAAATGAATCTCCTCTGTTATTAACTATTACGTGTGCAATCTTGTTTGCTTGCTAAATAAGGGATATTAATTGACCCTGTGATCTCACATCATGTGAATGGTTGAGCTTTTACTCCGAACAGTTTGCCAAGAACGACCCATTGTGGCTGAAAACTCAGCAAGGTACGCGAAGTATCCGGAATGAACAAACAGCGATCATGGTCAACTGACATGATTTAAATCAGAAGAAGAGCTTATTATCAAATAAAGGAAAATAATGATTTTTTTTTTCCCTTTTTGACATTAATTATTTACGGAATTCATTCTATATTCCAGTTTCCTTTTTGATGTCAATTGACGATATCATCCAAATATGACAAGGTCAATAGAATGAACAAACAGAGGGTAGAGTTGATAGATACTTTCAGGGCGTTGTGTTCAAGAGAGTGATAACTATTAATGGATCATGTATAAATCAATCGAATTATTCTCATTGAATGTAGTGAGTATCATAGCTGCAATAAAACAGTAGGAAACGATTTTCCATCTCTTGAATCATTATCTTATTGCGCGCAATCTAGAGGAATGATCCGTAACAAGCCGGAGCTGACAACAAACCAATGTAGATGTATCTGAAAAAATGGTCCTGTATTTAAAGCAGTACAAATGAGTTTCATCTAAGCTATAAGTGTAGTCATTCTTTTCGTCTTCAAGTGACTTGTTCATATCTTGACTGACTCTCTATTTTTCCTTAATACGCTTGTATGATTATTCTTTTAGGCTTTGTACACGTTGTATACTATGAATGACTGTATAGAAAATACTCAAACACTATAGAGCATGTATTCCTCTTGTAGGCAATTTAGAATATATTCTTTAATTCTATTTAACAAGTGCAAACCATCCCTTATTCTTATCTTGTGGTTGTAGCTTCCTTTGTACTGAAACAATCTATCTCTTTAAAATATGTCCATTCTACTTTCCAGAAGGCTCATTTAATCATCTCTTTCTCACTGCAATGATAACAATATATGCTTTATATGTTTCATATAGCATGATATTTTGCAAGGAAAGTCTCCATTTCACTCAACAAAGCAACGAGTGTTTCAGGCTCTGTTTTGAAATAGGCTGCCGTTAGGTATGAATGTGGCTTTGATGGTTTATGATGCAGTCACGCCAGGCCAGATTTCACACTGAGAGTCGATATTGTGCTGTTTTCTTATATCTCAATATTTTAAAAAGTATCCATGCCTGCTGAAAATGTATCAACTAAAGAACATGTCTCTGATCAACCTCGTGAATAAAGAAAATACCGGGAGTACTTTATTATCTTGGAAAAGCAGGATATTCATATGACGACATCTTTATCCTATTTGAAAAAGTAAAGAGAACTGCATCACCTTTAACAAATTGGTAATAGCTAGAATTCATAAATCAATGAGAGATAACAGATACAGCTTACGAAGACCATGGGAGATAATCCATTCATATCATACGACTGTCTGAGATTAGAATTGCATAAAGTAGATATAGAGGTCTGTAGACAGACTGCTATCAGCAGTTTGAAGAGGATGGAGCATGGCTCTTACTTTGCTGCTCATAAACCAGTATTGACAGACGAGCACATGAAGAAAAAGCCTCTCTGGGCCCATAAACATGTCCATTGGGCCGATGAAGAGTGATCTAGCATTATTTGGAGGCATGAGTTTCGGTTCACCGTTGCCAGTAACGATGGTGACGCCAGAGTCATCAGAAAAGCTGGTGAATGATATGATGCTAAACATATTGTACCAGCAAAGAAGTATAGCGGTGACGGATAGATGATTTGGAGCTGCTTTCATGCCAATGGTTTTGGTTGATGGTACAGTTGATCAAGACAAACACATCAATATTTTAGCTCAAAACTATCACCCCTGATCCGCGCAACTCTGCCAGCAAGAGGACAAGGACTTCATATTCCAAGATGATGGAACTAGCTGGTGCAGCTGGCGGTTAGACGCAATGGTGAAAGGAAAACCACCAAATCAGGAACTTTGAGCACTAGCCTACGTAAAACCCTGATTTGAACCCGATAGAAAGTGCTTAGGCCGCTTTGGGTAGACTCATCAAAAAAAGAAGACGTGAGATAAGACATACTGAAGAGTTGAGTATTGTGTTGAGAGAAGAATGGGAGAAAATAAGCCCATGGGTTAGTGTTATATTTGATCGGTACGAGGCCGTAATCGTAGCAAAAGAAGGGTCAACGGAGTATTAAGATACTCTTTCAATAAACACGTCAAAGCTTATTTTTCATAAAATGTAGTCTTTGAACACTGAGCAGGAATAGCGAGATGATTAATTTACTATTTGTTATGCGTATTCACTTGGCTGACGATAGATGATTATGATCTGTATTTAGAACAGGGAGAGGACAATAAGGAACTAACTGATAAAATGGCACCAGACCTGTTTTCCAGGGCAGCTCAATGATTTGAATATGAAAATTAAGCTATTGGGAATGCGATTGTTATCAAAATAAAACTTTGAGAGAATCAAGTGGAATACAAGATCCTAAGAATTTCAGAAAGAGTGTAAAGGGTGTATCCAGGGAAAGACTATCCAATTAATGCAACAAATAAATTACTTAATTTTGATTGGATAAGCATACTAAACCATCTTGACTGTGCTGTTGAAATCGCTTATAAAGAAAAGGCTCCTTTTTTATTTTATTGACGATATGAAAAAGGAACGCGATTTACAGTCAATCATCAAAGAAGCTTCCTACGAACCCATTCAATACTCTATTCATGACTATTCTTCTCACTCCGGAACATATTATCCTCAAAATATTACAGTCAATAACCCAACTGAACAGTCATCTAGATGGTCTTCTGGATCTCACGACCAATCTCAATACATCACCTTGAAATTGGAGAAACCTGTTATAGCGTGTAATTATAAACATATTTAACATGAGCCATGATTCACTCTACTCTTGTAGGCGAGATACTCTTTGGAAAGTTTCATAGAAGTTAGTTTTCTTTTTAAATAATCAAGATGGAGTACTCATTTTTTTCTTAAGGTCATGTCTGTAACCTAAAGGAATTTAAAATATTCGGAGGAATGGACCTTGACAATCTAAACGAACTACTACATGATGGTAATAATAAAGGAACCAGATGGGCTAGACTATAACATTTGGCTAGGGTTAACTAATGACAATGAGGCTGAAGTATTCCCTCTACGCTATACATACGATGACTTGGTAATTTATATTATATATGCAATATATAGACTAAATAATGCCCCATAGGTGTTCCCAGTTCAATATATCAAGATTAGTCCAATAGCTACATTCGGCAGAAGCTTCAACTATAGTATATGGTACGTTGAAATCCGTGGAATCAAGAAGAATAGCATTCTATCACAAGTATTTGATGCTTACATGAAAGTACTGTATGCATGAAACTGTAAGATAACGTCCTAACATTTTTCAGTACAAGGAATTAGAGACCATAAAGTTATGTCTCAAGCATTTTAGACAAAAGAATATGATGGATCTGTACCACTTACTGAAAGAAAAGACTGGCGTTGAGTTCGAGCATCCGTTAATCAGCAATCTTCATCAAGCGCTTGTGATAGATGGTAATTTTGATGAAGCAGAGCGCATAATCCACAATGCAGAAGCATCCAGTATTTTTGATCATTATGTACAAACGGCCAAGTATTCACTTTTATGGCAAGAAATTTATGCATCCAATAGCGGTAAACTATCATAAACAAATACACGCATTAGATACTCACTATTTTTCTTTCTTCATATATAGACGGAGACACCCCTTGTCCTAGAGGAGGCCATCAAATGTGCATTGACGTTGATAGTGGGAAGATCTATCTATTTGGGGGTTGGGATGGCTCAAAGGATTTATCAGATTTTTGGTGTTATAATATTGAGAAACAACGTTGGAAGCTTTTGAGCTCAGACACATTGGCGTATGTACAAAAATATTGCCAAGATGTGCTCTTTTAACGTAGTATAAAATAGTGACGGTGGACCAAGCGCAAGGTCATGCCATCAGATATGTTTTGATCCAACAAAAAAATCTATATTTGTCCTAGGACGTTATATCGAGCCCAGCACAAATACAACAATTGCAGACTTAACAGGCAATACGTATGGATCAGATTTTTACCAATATTTTATAGAATTGGATCAATGGATCAAGATCAGTGATAATACACAGGTATATAGTATTACCTAGTTAAAGAACATTTTATCAAAGTATTTGTAGATTGACGGCGGCCCTCCTTTGTTATATGATTTGCAAATGTGCGTAGACCCTGTAGATCGAATACTGTATGTCTCTGGTGGTAGAATTGCAGCTCCAGGATCGACTTCTTATGCTTATGGTGGTCTATATGCATACGATATGATATCCAGCTCCTGGGAAACATTAAGGTAGGCTTTAAAGAAAGGTAGCATATGCTGAATATTCTGATGTAATGATATAGACATGATGAAATCACACAAGGCGCTCGCTCTCCACATTCTCCTGATGAAGCATACTTGGCACGTTGGGCGCCAGGAAACAGATCCCCTTTACCCATTCAAACCATCAAAGGACGTGCGGGCCATTCAATGGCTATTCACGCAGAAAAACGTGGAATATACATATTTTCTGGACAAAGGGAAAGAAGTCACTTATCGGATCTATACTACTACTCAATTGATGAAAAAAAGATCAATAATGCCGTTGAAAATTTCTTTAAAGGTGACGGTTCAGATATTGGATATACTCAAAGAGCTACAATTGACGAAGATATGAAAGAACTCTATGTATTTACAGCTTATGTCAACGGTATGCCTTCAAATACTGTGAAAAACCTCATTTGGGTGTACAGCATTGAAAAAAATCATTGGGAAAAATTGTACGAAAATGAAAGTCAAGACCCATGTTCCTCCAAGTGTACTAAAGGCATAGAGCCAACACCTAGATTTGCCCACCAAGTAGTTTACAATTCCAAAACAAAGATACATTATATATTTGGAGGCAATCCTGGGGACCATAGGAATGAACACAGACGACTGAATGATTTTTGGGAATTGAAGCTGACCAAGTAGTTATCTTTAATCATTCGTACACAAAATAAATACTAACTCCTCGTTTTTTTTTACGCAGGCCGACTTCTACACAAATCGTTCGCAAATGCATTTACCTTATTCGTTCAAGAAAATTATATGAAATGTGTGATAAGAAGCTTCATATCAATGGAGGACGGTTAGAACTTAATTTAAACATGAGAAAGGATACGATGAGTGCACTAAATTATTTAAGAGATTATATTTTACCGCTTGTGGATCACGAAAATAGGGAAGAGGTGGCTCAATTTAAGCAGCTCTGTGCACATCTTTGTATTCCAACTTATGGGAAAAATGATGTCAACCGTGAAATGCAAACAGAAGGTAATACGTAAAAGGCATTCATAATGAATGAAAAAGTATTAATGTTTCAAGTAGATTTCATATTTGCTAGTAGAACAAAAGTATTTCAACACTTGCTCGAATACTTTCCCAGGCATATGAAAGAACCTGACGGAAGCGTGATGGATTCTGTAAAAATTTTGTAAAGAGAAACAAAATAAATGAAAAGAGTGCTACTGCAGACATATTCCGGTGGTGATACCAAAGTGAAAAAACAAATCATAGCTTCTCGTCTATGACATTCTACAAAATTAAGCGCTGCTCATAAACTTAAAACTTCAATAAGGTTCACTTTGACAGTTTAAGTTATTATAAAACAAACACCATGTTTATATCTTCATCAGCTACTAGACTAAATGAGAATGCTCTAAGTAACGCCTGAACTTGCGAATAATCATGTAATAGCGAGAGACGTTTCTGTTATCATCGCTGCTCATCATTTCTCTTTGAAGAAATAACTAAATAAGCTGAAGGAATCAAGAAATGCCGATATGTTATTGCCATTGATAAACTGAAATACATGCAGTAGAGTTGTATATGTTGTGCCAGCACAACTATAGCAACAAATATTCTTTGTAAGCGAACTACTAGGGATCTTATCCTTCCGTATGTGTCCAATCACATATGAACCCAACCTTAGTGTGCCGTTACAATAATTATTTGAACGTCAGTGCTCCCATCCTCAGATTGACGGTTCCTTATTCGACACCCATTGTCAGATCATATATTACCTTTATCTCAAGGTACCTTCAGGTACCTTGAACCAGTAGATAAACCTCGACTAATGGTCATCCCGGTTCTTCCTATTCAACATGGATGCTTATAGGTCAGATAACGATATTCAATTATTATTATTGTTCATATGTGTTCAAAAGTATAAATATCATTGTTTTATTCATTGTAAATAAAGATAATCATATATTTCAGTCTCACTGACTTATAGTCCTTTTCCTATTCTTTTTATTATTACTAGTTTTTTGTCTCTTACCTTTGTATTTGGCAAAACAGTATAAAACTCCGATGATAAACAAATTGAATAACTAATGATCAAAAAAGCCCAAAATGAGTGTTACTTCATTGAATCTTTGGTAATCCAACTATTAATATAACCGGTTTAACAAGTTACCTTGAAAGAAAATACAGTTGCTCATCTGATTCGAGATTGTTTATAAACATCTCGCTGTCCAATCAATCAAAAGGGAAGGTTGAAATGCCATTGGTTTAGCTATAGTGTACGACTAAGATATATTGAAAATTCATGCAGGCTTTGAGGCATATTATTTGACTCGGGAACGTACGTTCGAATAGTATAACAGGGAAATTTGTAAACTTTTCAAAAAAAAACATCAGCATCTCCAAGAGTGATACTCTCTGCTACTACTTTAAATCATGAATAGGTGATTTATACATCTTACATCTCTGTAGATTGTCAGATTTGAATTATTGGCAATAATCATCTTTTAGAGCACTAAAGTGCCTTAAATGACTCCTTTTTTTTAAATAATATCACTTGACACAAACAAAAACTAGTTTGCATGGGAATTTTACCAGAAATGTTATAGTTATGCT